>JBBJLR010151681.1:0-15223 GCA_037577145.1 Brachypetersius gabonensis
GTGTGTGTGTGTGTGTGTGTGTGTGTGTGTGTGTGTGTGTGTGTGTGTGTGTGTGTGTGTGTGTGTGTGTGTTATGTCTCCACTGGGACGTGAGGGCTGAGGAGACTACCAAGACAAAGGAAAACAAGGTAGACTTGAGCTTGTAAGGAAGAAGGGCTTGCAGGATATATGTGCCTTTGAATCCAAACATGAAAACCAATAGATGATCAAAGGAACAGCAGTTGGTTCTCAGAAGTGATTAACGGTTTTTTTTGGTCACAGCACTGCAAGGAACCTCCTTTCAACCTGTGGTCCTGGTGGTGCTTCTTGCCACTGTCAGTTTTATTTTTAAATCAGTATCTGTGTTACAGCACACAGCATCATTTTACATATTAATTTGCAAATAATTGCAAATAAAGCATATATGCTTGCTGATTTATCTAGAAACATAGTTACACATTATAGTTCATATAACATAAATGCTACAAAAAAAAAATCTCACACACACATACACATACACATATAATGTGGGGGAAATAATTATTTCAATCATAATTATTTTTATTATAGTCTAATTTAGGAGGTAGTTTCATTTTTCTGGAGAGAGACAGAATATTAACCAAAATCAACACCTAAAAGTTATAAATCGATTTGCATTTCACTGAGTGAAATAAGTATACACGTCTCAGGAGGGATTTTGGCCCACTCCTCTTTACAGAAACTCTCTAAATCCTTTAGGTTTCTTGGCTGCTGCTTGGCAACTCGAAGCTTCAGCTCCTCCACAGATTTTCTATAAGACTGACGTCTGGAGACTGACTAGGCCACTCCAGGACCTTAAGGTGCTTCTTCTTGAGCCACTCCTTTGCTACCTTGGCAGTATGTTTTGGGCCACTCTAATGCTGGAAGACCCACAACCCATCTTCAGTGTTCTGGCTGAGGGGCTTGACTGCGGGGATGGTGTTCCTCAGCATTTCTCTTCCTCCTAACACAATAGGTCGAGTTGATGCCAAAGAGCTTGATTTTGGTCTCATCTTCTTGACCTTGTGGGATTTCAATCCATTATGATGTAGTGTGTTACCCATGATTGAGTTCCCAACTACCTTCAGATCAAGCTCCTTCTGTGCAGTTCTGGTCTGATCCCTCACCTTTCTCATGGTCGTCCTCATCCCATGAGGCAAGATACTGCATGGAGCTCCAGACTGAGGGCAATTGATGGTCATTTTATATTTCTTCCATTTCCATATAATTGCACCAACAGTTGTCACATTCTCACCAAGCTTCTTGCTGATGGTCTTGTAACCCATTCCAGCAACGCGCAGATCTATAATCTTATCCCTGATGTCCTTTGACAGCTCTTTAGTCTTGCCCATGGTGGTAGAGACGTTGGAATGGAAGAAATTGATTTTGTGGACAGGTGTGCTTTATACACATAACAAGTAAAGATCAGGGGTATCTGTAATTGATAGATTAATTGTAATTCTGGAGCCAGAAGTCTTGCTGGGTTGTAGAGGATTAAATACTTATTTCACTCAATGACATGTAAATCAATTTATAACTTTTATGTAAAATGTTGTTTTTTTGGTTGATATTCTGTCTCTCTCCCTAAAAATGAAACTAAAGTCAGCAAACTTACAAATTCAGCAGGGGATCAAATAATTATTTCCCCCACTGTAGCAACCTACGGCTGTGGTGGAAGTAGCCTAGTGGGTCAAACTGTGAATCCAATGACCACAAAGTCAGAGGTTCGAATGCCTGCTTTCTATTATTATGTCCTTGAGCAAAACACTTCATCCTCAGTTGCTCTGGGCGACTGTCCCTGTGACTAACAATTTAGTGCTGGATAAGAGTGTCAGGCATATACCTCCTTTACCCTGTGATTCAGTGTGTCTATCATAACTTTTTCAGCATTTTGTGCCACAGTAGCTCTTCAGTTAGCTCAAACTCCCCACAAACATCAGTGAATCATGATGACTCTGTTGCCACTTCACCAGTTGCCCTTCCGTGGACCACTTGATACCACTGCATACTAGGACCAACCCACAAGACCTACTGCCTAGCATCACAATTCGCCAAAGTCACTCAGATCTTCACGCTCACTCATTCTTCTGGCTACCTTTTCTAGACATTTTGCAAGGTTAGAAATCTACATTAAAGCTATTATGAATGCTCATTTTTGTTTCTTCTTCAAAGCCAGGTCAAACAGAACACAAAAACACTCTGTCTTATTTTCAATTGGCCTTTGCAGAGGAGCTCTTTTGACAAAAGTAGTAGGATGCACTAAAGATGTGATTATCTGTAAGTGTATAAAAGGAAGCGGCGCTGATGCTGCCGAGGGCAATAAACAATCCACTTGAACGGCAGTGTAGATCGGCCATGTCTAGACCCATAATTAATACACAGAGGGGCTTGACGTTCTATTATATCTCCATGGAGACAGGAAGCCCTGGACACAGAGACGGAAGGGTGTGAAGGTGGGGGGTGGGTTCGGAGGACAATGTCCCTGCGAGACGGAATGACATTTACACGAAAGGACACAGCAGAGAAAAGTCACGGAAAAAAAGGCCTTTGCAACGGACCCGGGTATAGGAGCACTATGGACTGAGGGCATAACATGTATGTACGTTCAGAATACTAGCCATCTCAAAGAATCACAACCCACGGAGCCGGATGATTTGCTCACGTATTCATTTTCTTATATGCATTTTGACCCTTTTTATTGAGTGTCAAGGGGGTGGGGGTGGGGTTACTAGTTTGTAAAATATTTACACGGTCAGCAAATTCATGAACTTTAATAGATACAGACAGCCAGTCTTTACAGGCTATTAGTTACTCGTCACTGCTGCTGTCTTACACACACACACACACACACACACACACACACACACACACTCTGTGGTGCTTCTCCTCCATCATACTTACTGCCTTCACTTTGGCGCTGCAGTATTAGCATTCAGAATGAAGTGAAGAATGAAGAGAATTTTTTCTCGACCCCTACCTCTAAACTAATCCTCTGGTATTCTGTTAAAAAAAGGCAAACATCAACAGACATGCCATTTTAATGAACCCCATAATACCCAGGGTTTTAGAGAGACATCACTGTAGACTGTTATTTACAACAGTGGTCCCCAACCTTTATTTCGTCACGGACCGGTTTAATATCAGAAACTATTTTCACGGCCCGGCCTTTAAGGAGTGGCAGATAAATATATGTATACGTATTTATACAAATAAATGATAAGCATAAAAATGGGGATATTTTAAAAATACAATAATGGGGTATCTTTAAAATATAATAATAAACGTGAATCCAATGTGTACTCGCAGCTTTATTAACAGCATTTTAATAACAACGAACCAACAACATAACACAGGTAACATCCACTCAGTACACTAACGCTCTCTGGTCGCCATGGTAAACTTTGGTACCATGGTAAACGGAAATACTGTAAGTTTTTTTTTTTCTGTGCAACCCGCGGACCGGTACCACATGACCCACGGACCAGTACTGGTTGTGGGCCACTAATTTACAAGATACCCAATAATTTCTGCATTATTATGATTTTGGTGATGTATTTTTAGGGAGAAACAAATTGGGTGACTATTGAGTTCTAGTGTTTGTTGGCCATGTTTGGCTCAAAAGTCCTGAAAAAGCAAAATCTGGACTGCAAACATGTCCTGGCTGGACTGCGGGAAGCAGAATCTGATTTTTTTGCCAAACTATAACTAAATAACCACAGTTTAAAACAGCCACATACAGGGGGTCCTCGGGTTATTACACAGTTCCGTTCCAACCACAGCGACATAACCCGAATTTTGGTATTGAAACACACCCTAGCCTAAGTCACTTACCGGTCCTAACACAGTTGTAAAATCATAATCTAGAACATTAAAGAAGTAGGAAAAGAACACAAATGAGTGTGAAAAAATTCTAAGCAACACAAAGGGAACACTTGCACCTTTAACAGGTGATTTTATCGGGGTACACCCACTCCCTCACTCATACTCATACGTTAATGCGTATTTTTCCACCATGTGCAACCAAACTAGTTCTCACTTAGTCTGTAAGTATGACACAAACGGCATAAGCCAAAACATTTTCTCAAGTTTTTAGGTGTCAAGTTTTTATGTGGAGTGAGTGTCGTGAACTCGAAATGTCGTATGTCGAGACTGTTGTAACCCAAGGACCCCCTTTACTTCCCTAATGTACTTGTCCAAAATTTGAAGAGTGTGGGGTTCCGTGGACTTTAGTTTTCACACTGGAGGGGGTCACTGGCTGAAAAAGGCCTCAGCTGTCTAGAGGGCTATAAAGCTCCCCCCACAGCATTGAGCTCTTGAGCATTGGAACTGATTTCTCTGGAGTGACGGAGCTCTGTCCAACACCTTCGGGATGAGGAACACCAGTACTAATGCCCTTGTGGCTGCATAAACTCTCACAGCAGTGTTCCAATATCTAATGGAAACCTTCACCAAAATAGTAGAGGGTGTTACTGCAGCAAAAGGAGGACAAGCTGCCTATTAAAAGACCAGCTGAACAACAACAACAAAAAAACAACAAAACATTTCCACAATCTTCTGTTAACCCCAGACCAGCCAAGACATTTTTGTAGTACAAATTTGGCTTCTTAATTTAAAGCAGGAGCTACGACTAGAAATCAATAGACATCCAAATCCAAAACTTTCCCAAAACATCTCTTGACCCACTCAAGCCACACATAGTTTTTCATTAAGGAGGTACAGACGTTTGGATTGGTTTATGACAGTATGACTCACTGTGAGCTACAAAACTTACATGGCTTGAGAGAAGTTTTGGCATGTATTAAAAAAAAGATTTGGATGTTTGTTAGCTGTACTGGCCTCCAGTGTTTCAGTGGGATAAGCATAACCATTCGTTTAATGTAGCCCATTTTGGGCCATGGTTTTTAGCTTTGATTCAAAGCTTTTTGTGCATTGAATCAGCGTGTTGCATTCCATCACTCAGACGCTCCTAAGCGCACAGTCTACGCAGGTGCTCTAAGTACCTAAACACTCATGCATTATTCAACAGCCTCATTAATGCACAAGATATATATTCCCCTGTGTAGCCAGTGACATGTCATTGATGCATCACAGTATGTGCTGTGGTCAATATGTTCGTATTTAACATACTTTAAGAAGCATCTGTTTGTTATGCTGGTATTTGTTTCTATATTTAGTATGTTTAGTATTTAGTACTTGTTTGGGATGAGTTTTTATGTATATTTTACACTCATGTATTCTCTCTCCTACACTCTGTCTATAATAATAACCTGATAACAATAATAATATATATCATATATATAATATTAGTATCTTTGCTATTGGTTTTGTCAGTTGACTGCTTGTTGATGTAATACTCCTGCATGAAAAATACCCCCCAAAGAAAACATCAACAGCACCTACGAGTGTCTTCACCTGTGGTTTTAAGATGACTGTATTTGCATTGTAAAGATCACATCCCCCTCTATTCACATCCACTACAGAACTTACTTATATGGCTTTGTTTACATTCAACTGCTGAATTATGTACACATTTTTGAAAAAAAAAAAAACCCTGAAAGATAGAATTCTGCTCCCAAACACAATTTGTCCCATCATCGCATTGCCTTTTCCTTCCTGTCATGCAGCCCTAATCAACAGTGTCATTAATAAAACCTCTCATCAGGATATTATTATTTCTTAACTGCAGTGATCACTAATAAAGGATCAATGTATCCACAAAACAGTTCCATAATAAATCGCAACTATCAAGAGGTATACACATGTCCCTCCTTTCTTTCTCTCTATCTCACTCACCTCCTGGACTCTCCAGAGAGTTGAGTGACCCAGCCTCCTCCAGAGACAGCTTGTTAAAGAGACTTCCAGCCATGCTCCAGCTCCGCTGCCCTCCGTCTCTCGCTCTGCCTCTCGCTCAAGCTATTCCTCCCGCTTCTTCCGTTAACTCCCTTTTTTCCACCTCCTTGACGTCAGCACCAACTAGCAGACAGCTCCTCCCTTCCCCTCCTAGTCTCTCGATCCTCCCTCACGGTCTCCATCTCCGCAAGACATTTATGACAGTAGACCTTGTATGGAGTAAGCACTATACGACAGCAGGCACTATAGGACAGCAAGCACAGTATGAAGTAGAAAACATCTGACAGTAGCTACAACACAACAGTACCCTGTATGATGGCACAGGCTATAGGTACTACATGACTGTAGGCCCAATGTGATGGACCAAGGGTAGACAAAGACCCCAAGTGCTCCTCTCTATTACATCCCTTCAGTCCTTTCAGTAGGAAAGCCTGTTCAAAAGGCAACTCAACCACACCCTTCTCCTCGCTTTCTCTTTCTTATTCAGTTCTTGCTTCCAGATCCACCTCTTTCCCAGTGCTTGGCAACTTCCCCGAGGGATCCTAGCACAGCTAAGAGCCAGAAAGAAAGAGAGAGCGACAGAGAGGGAGAGAGAAAGAGAGAGAGAGCCCTATAATGACTCCCCCGAGAGAACAGAAAAAGGGAGGAGACCGTCCCTTTCCCCGCAGGCCCAGAATCCTTCCTGAGGAGAAAACAACAAGAGAGCGTGATCTTCATCCATGGCAGCGAAGTCGAAGGGTTTTTTTGTCACACTCCTCTGAAGGAAAGCAATCAGATGACCTACCAAATGGCAATAGCTCATTTTCCCTTATTATCTCACTACACGTTCCTTTGTCACCAAAAATCTTTATTCTGACATCTGGAGCCTGCCTTGAAGATCAAAGTCTTTGAGCGAACGCCCGACCGCAAAGCCAAACCAAAGATTACACAGCTTACCCAAACGCATCTGATCTCCCACTGTAAAGCCAAGACTTTAAAGACAGCAAAGAAGAATCTAAAATCATTTTAAGCTATACACAAGCACATCTTTTGTCATATCCCTGCTCAGAGCTGGATGAGTCATTCATGCTCTTAGGAATAAGATCAAGCAGGAAAAAAGGTGGTTCTAATATTCTGAACTTAAGATCTTATAGCATGATACCATTTTGTTGAATTTCATTTTGCTGATGGTGTTCTCACACTCTCTAGTCTCCAGACAATCATTTCATTAAGGATTCTTTGCGGCCTTGATGATTGAAAATACAGTACAAATAAAGGGTTATGGTCCCTGCCAAATATTTTTTAGCCACAAAGACTGCATAGACTGTATTCCATCTGTTGATGCACAGTTCTAGCCTTTCTGACCACAGAGAAGCTCTTGGCTTGGGTGGGGAACCATTCTCAACCCAGCAGTAAGTTTGTGAAATTATAACATGGACTGTGAACATATTGTGGCTGCTTCTTGGCATGTTTTGTACCCCCCACACATGGACATCTGATCTTGTGACGTCACACAGTGATATTCTAATGGTAAACAATTTTTCATCTGAGGCTTGTGCAACCTGGTTTTAAATGTGAATGCAAAACCAGCCAAGGGTTGCTCAAACTGCAAAGGAATCCAATGCAATATGCAGCTACATATGTAACATCTCCCAATTATTTGAATGATCATCCCCTTAAATAGCAGATGCAAGAGAAGTACATTCTCCATTTTCATGGACATCAAACAGGAGGACAGAATGTGTCGATTTGCACCTAATCTGGCCCAGAAGTCTCAATGCATCAGGTCCTCAGTCTAATAGGCACATTACCCAGCAATTTTACCCCTCCTCTGTTACTCCACTCTCCACCTACTCATCTGTCCCTCCTTCATTTCCTCACCCTCACTTCTACAGATTCCTGTTGTCTAAAGATTTAAGCCCCTCTCCTGCTCACTTCTCTTCATTCAAGGTTTTCTTATAAAGTACATGGCCCCCTCTTGAGTCTGGCAAGAAAAGGGAAACTCACGTGTTGCTCTCAGTTCTGCTATGCGAGTTAAGCACTGTAAGGCAGTGTTATGGTGGCTCATCAAAGGTGTGTTAATCGTCACCTATCTACTTGCAAGGCTTCGATTTCCAGGAGCCTCAGAGGCAACTCCAATAGACTATATGAGCATTTTGTACAGCTTAGTGCTAAGCAATTTCTCTGAAAAACACAAGTAGGTTTTATTTTCACTTTATTATGCTTTTGCCATTCCCATCTGCTTTACTACACCCCTACTGTGTAGCTCCACCTGACTGGTGAACAGGTAGAGATCAGATCTATTCTCAGCTGGACTTATTTGGATGGTGGACGATACTCAAACTAGCAGTGAAGTAACATACTCCAAAAGTGTGAAGAAACCGTGAAACCCGTTTCTATTAAAGTTTTCAGGGGTGGAAGCACAAAGTAGGGATATCTTACAAAGTAGCCAGTATCCATATTTAGCTATCATTTCTTTTTTTAAAGTAGTCTGCTTATCTCCGTCCTGGGATTCGTGTTGAGAGGATCACAGCAGGCGCCGCTCCCCTCTCACTAAATGTGTCCCTAACAAACTGGTCGTCCATATGGTCATGTTTGTGTTCTCCTACAAGCCTCCTGGAACACTGTGGCCCTGGGAAGATGAAAAGGTTGCATATATGCATGAACAGAGGTATATGCTTGCAGACTGACAATGCAGATGCTGCAGAGGGCACCAGGAATGGCTGGGATTCAAACCTGAGCGGATCTGAAAGCTCCAAGCTTTTCATTGTTGTGATGGTGCCTCAAAGTACCTCAAAGAAAAAAAACATCTTGCATATCCTTTTTGTCCCTGAAGAAAGAAAATCTCAGTGTAACTTTCATGCCAAACAAGTCATTTTAACATCCACTTTTAGAATAAGACCATGCCTTGGGATGTGTTCCCACTGGCTGTCCTCTACTGGACCTCGTTCAAGCAGCAGCCAAAACGGAGCTATTATCCTCAGGGTAATCGAGCAAACGAAACATACAAAATGTTAATGTTTGTGACATCACACCCATGACAGATTTAACAGCTTCATCTCCATACATGGCCTGCGTGAACTGGGGTGTGGAATGGTATTCACACACATTCAATCACCAAAGCCCCTTTTTTTAAAAAAAAGAAAGGTTTTCTATAATACGGGTCCCCTAGAAAGAGTTATGTTCGTGCTGACAACCAAATAAATCACTGGAGATTAAAGAGAATAAGAAAGTATGTGAGAAAAATAACTGAAACAAAGAAGAAAAGGAGAACAGAGAGACGATAACAAGGACGGAGGCGGCTCACCTGAGTCAGAGCTGGCTGATGCAACTGGCATTTTTGGAGTCTTGGGATGTCAACCCTTTCTACGGCTTTTTGCTAGAAGAAAGGAGAGAGAGAGAGAGAGAGAGAGAGAGAGAGAGAGAGAGAGAGAGAGAGAGAGAAAGCAGTGATTTATTATGTAATACATTTTCATTGAAAGATCAAATGCAGAACTGCACTCCTAATTCCCTCACTGGTCGGGGCTAAACCTTCAAGACCCCTCCATGGTGTTTATGCCTCAACAGCTCATTGAAACAACTGGAGAAGTTCTGTGAAAAGTGCAGACTCAAACTAACCAGCGTCTTTCTGTTGGCCACAGCATAAAGGAGATGACTCATAATGAAAGTTTTAAGTTTAAAACGTCAAATGTACACAATTTTCCCAAATTTTGCTATAGTTCAGCACTGGTAGCTAATGTTGCAAACACACACTGGAAGTCAACAGCCAAGCAAACGGCCCAAAACTGCTTCCATAAAAATATATAATAGTCAATAAACATATAATAAAATCAATAAACACTGAGAAAACACGTCACTTCTTACCCTGACATAAAACTTGATAGATAGTCTCAGGCTGAGAAGACAGTAGGTAGGGATTCACAATTTGTAGTCACATATTTTAAATGTTTAAGCAATTTAGAAGCTGACCTACTACTTAAAATGTGATTCAGTTCATCAAATTTTGGTAAAAAGGAAACATCTTGTTAATGGCACTGGCAAACCAGGTTATAGTTGTTTTATGAAAAATTAAACAACTTACTTTGTGCTAGCACCCCTATGCCATTCCTAACAGTATGTTATAGTATTAGACCTGAAGTGCACATTTTATATATCTGAGTCTTGTAAAAGACTCCACATGTTTTATCTGAAGCATGTAACAGATGTTAGCATATATTTAAGCTTGTGTGATTTAGTTTTACAGTTACTCTTTCAGTGAAGAATCCTGACATGAAGCAAGATCCTCCAAAAGGCCTAGAGCAACGTATTTTTTTAATGAAAGGGGTCCCACCAAGTAGCTTCCCACCAACAACACTTCCTAATCATGTTAGTTGTTGGTTGAAAGTTCACTTGGCTGTACCTACTGTCAGTATTCCATTAGTCATTTCAAGACTGTAACCCTTCTGTTTCCAAACAAAACATAACAATGCCATTTTAAATATAACAATTCTATTCAATAAAAGTGAATGTAAAAATTACACAAATAAATTCTTCAGCTTTCAAAAATGATTCAGGCCTTTTTAGAACAGACAGAAAGCCTTGGGGTTCCCCTTTCTGGTCTGGTGGTAATGAGCTATGCAAGACTGAGTTTTATAATACTCCTTAATGAATGACTCGGTTTTCACAGATGCCTGGTTCACAAGATTTCATTCAGCCTCTTTAGAGCCTCTGTAACCTCCACCCATGCATTGACTGCTTCGCTGGGATGAAGAATCAAACGCTCATTAATGTGCTGGAAAGTTGAGCCTGTACTTTAATCCTGAGTAGAATAAGAGGGTGGTTGCATATTTGCTCTAAATGGGCCAAACTCTTGCACACATTCTCACTCATGGGACCATGCAGTGCTTTGAACTTTGCTACCAGATTTGCTATCAAATACATGAATTAAAGGTTTGTTGAAGATTTTAAATGTCGACTATGCTGCATCCAAGCAGGAGTTTTGCATAACTAAAACAGAGCATGGCTGTTTGTGTAATTGTGTGACTTCCAGATGAAGCTAAATTCACAAGGAATCATTTGAAACTGTCAAGCAGCTGATCATGATTTAATAACACTTTATAAACGCTTAATGCCTGGACCCCTCTACGGGTAATTGGGTTGATTTTGAGGCCAATTCTTCTCTCTTGATGATCGCAACAGGGGTCTTAGCAATGATCCTACCAGATTATCCCGTGTGTGAGGGGTGTATAATCCACTCTTTACGCTGCCGATCTATTTATGGTCCAGTTGTGAGCCAATTTGTAACTGCTAATAAGACAAATGTTTAGTATTATGAAACTTGTAGTGTGAGTGGAACACTTATAGTGTCACATTAAGTTTATTAATGATGAATTCTCTGAGATCCTAGACTAGCCTAGACTGTTGTTCTTGAGCGTATTCTAAAAGTGTAGGGGTTGTGATGACAACGTAAAATCGTTTTTAACATGGGCTAGGACAAGGCTATGTAGTATAGGCCAGGCATAAGTCACTGTAGATCCCATTGCAGATGTGGCTTTCTGAGTTACGGATGGTGCATAGTATGGTGGACATTTCACATCTTAACGGGCAAAACTCTGCTGGTCATCCAGTGCTCAAATGTGTTCATAATTAGTTTTATTCTTTTTTTCACAGGCTGCCAGGGGCAGTGCATCAGCAATGAGGATGACTAATACCAACAAGGTCATGAAGAACAGGAGTATCCTGGAGTGAAACTAGGGTAGCTCTAGGGAGCACAGCAGAAATGACTGTATGAGGGGAGGCAACATTATCTCTGTGAAATCTGGAGATTGAAGGTCCATGTCAAGTAGCCTCTGCAAGGACCCCTATCAGCAAATACTCCAGTAAACAAGCAGAGTTACAAAGCTCCCAGATAGACTTGCGGCAGTGGTACAGCAGTGTGACAGCCTATAGCTCAGTAGAGAAGCCTCTTCAGCCCTGTCATGGAAGCAAACAAATTATTGGCCTGTGTCATTGGCGGGCCATGTCAGTTCAGACAGGCTACAAGAAGCAGTGATTAATATCTTGGTTGACAGAAAAGAAATCAACTTCAATAGACTGGTTTGACTTGTAAGGCATCAGAAAGATGAATGTATGCAACCTAGGCTGACATTTAGCTGGGGTTATCATCAATAGAAAGGAAGTGCTTTGTAAATCCCACTTGATCTCAGGGAAAGTCCCTTATGGTTATGACTTATGGTTTGCATCTTCATGGTAGCCATCATCCACATGCTCTAGATCCAGGGACCAAGAGTAAAAGGAAGGGACTGAGATCCACTCTGGATGGCAGTGATTATCTACACAACTCTCAAAAATCATCAGCAGGCATACTGCTTTGACCAGTCTCTGGAATTCTGGAAATTCTACAGGACTGACAGCCGATGGTGAAACCACATCTAAATCACACTAGAACCTTCAGCTGAGAAAAGAGGCTCTTCCTGAGCAAGAGTTGTCCCTCAGTAGTCAAAAGAGTTGCTGAACCATGCCCATCATCATGGAGCAACTAGAAAAAATACGATCATATAAGCCCAAAGCATTCAGTTGTATGTTTCTGTGATGGTAGGACTTGGATTGGCAGTGTACGCATCTTACTTATGCCTGCTTTAGCCTTGGCACTAAATTGTCAGTCAGGTACTGCAGAGAAACCTCTCAATAATTCCTTAAGCAGCCTAAGGGTATCTGAGTCAGTTATACTCCAAAATGGCCATGAGTCAGAAGCCAAATCCCTGGAAATTCAGCCAAAGGCCCGAAGTTAGAAATCAAGGAGTCTTTAGATTGGAGAAAAGTGCTCAAGGGGGGACAGCAATGAGAAAATTATGTGCCACAACAAAAGTTAAGCACCATGCATTTTTTACAGCATTTCATCTGCAGCGTAGGTTGAAGAAAATCATCTCATGTGAGGAAGCCCTCAGTGTTGCACACTAGTATTTGCTAGAGGCATGCTCTTAAAGGGAGCAGAGGATCAAACGCTAGGCAAGCAGGTTCTGAGGCAGAGATGAACAGAAGGGGTGATTTAAAAGATCTCTACCTGCACACACACATACACACAGACATAACGAGTATCTATTTTTTTGCAAAAGAACAGAATGCTTTGGAGCTACACATAAGCCAAAGGTCACCATACCAAATGCCAAAAATAACCTAGAGGCGTATAAAGCCCCTCAGCATTGGACTGGGGAGAAGCAGTACGAACTGGACTGGCATTTGTGATCCAGAACTAATCCTCTAACATCAGTACCTGACCTCACTAATGTGTTCTTAAGTAAATATAAACAAATCCATCACCATAACATCTAACCTTCCCTTTCCTGAAGAGTAGAAGCTGTAACTTAAGTAAAGGGGGAGGGGTTACCTGTTAATACCCTTGATTTCAGGAGGAACTGTTGGTATTCACAATACTTCCTCCTGAGTATTGACGCTTTCAGAGGTGTAGCACATTTTGCAAAATGCTGTTATTAAGTCCAGATCAGAGCATATTCCAGTGTCACTTTCTGTTTCTGTCAGAGATGGGGACTCAAGTCTGAGACTCGGACTCGAGTCGCACTTAAGTCGCACAAACAAAGACTTGTTATTGACTTCAGATTTGCCCTCAATGACTCGAGACTTTACTCTGACGCGGGTGCTGCGACTCGTGAGTCATAACTCCTAAACAATATTCATTTCATGGAATTATTTATTTAGATCTCGCACTTTTTCCACCAACCCGAAAACCGCTCACCTCACGCCGGTGTCCCATTACTTTTGGCCGAGGTGAACGGTTTTCAGCTTATAGTGGTTCTCGAGGGGTCATTGGAAAGGGGTCACGGAGCCCCATCTAACTGTAGAGTTTCACATTTAGAGTATCCAACTCTATCCAGCTCTGAATTCCAAATACTGAGCAGATGTGTGGAGCTTGAACACTTTGCATAGTGCAGTTTTTACATATCACTATAATTAGCGTCACTGTATCAGTAGCCACAGATGCTCAGATACAAAGTGCACATCAAGTGTCTTCATGGAGATGACCACTTCAGTTCCTCCTGTTTCCCCTCTCTCTCTCTCCCATTCACTATTCCTTGTTTCCCTCCCTCTCTTCCTCCTCTTAGATTGATCTGTTCTGGCATGAATGTTGTGGCATCAAGCTTCCTGTGGCGATACACAACCCAGCAATCACCAAGACAGAAAGCACAGCTGTGTGTGTGCAAGCCTGAGATTGTGGTGGGGGTATGTGTTGTTGTATGTGTGTGTATAAAGCTCCACAGAGGATGGGGGTGGAGAGCGATGTTCTACATGGACCTATGAACTGAAAATGAACCAACATGAGTATACCCTGCAGCTTTGAATGAGGTCACTGAATGGCTAACCATTTAGTTCAAAATACCCTTTCTTTGCAGTCTTAGCATCTCTTAGCAGATCCCTCATGGTTCTCATCTGAACAAAGTTGGGGTGCCCAGCCAATAATTTTTGACTTTTTGTTTAATTTTGTTTTGTTTTGTCCAGTATGTCATATCCCTCCACTGTCACCATCATTGTGTGATGACTTAAGATACGTTCATGTTCAAGAAGCTGCCCATCATACCACAGACAGGTTGAAAAGTTCATAATGATGGTTCCACACAATGCACTAACTTTGCCAAAAATTCTGCCAGTTTTCTTGGTTTGAATCACTGTGAATCTCTTCATAACTGATCTAGGAGAATAACCTTTTTACTCATATCAAATGATTCACCGTAGAAATTTACACACTCAGATTTCTTTATAGTGCACATAACTCAAAGTAAGCCATTTCATTTACCATCCAAACCCATCAGTGAACAGTGTTTACATCTTAACCACTGCATTAAAAAAACACCAAAACCTTTCTCAACCTACTCAAACTGAAGTTGATTACATTTTTACAGTTAACAGTAAGTCAGAGCAAGTCCCAAACCACATCAACAAGTTTGCAACACCTTAATGAAAAGCCGAGTAGGTTGAAAGAGGTTTTGATTGTATTTTTTTTATGAAAACAATCAGCTGTTGTTCTAAACACTAGAAGTTAATGGTCACCCAGTTCTGCAAATGAATTTGTTTTACGGCTCACAGTAAGTCATACTGTGTCCTAAACCATGAACACAAGTCTGTTCTCCCATAATAAAGAGTTGAATGCAGTTTGAGCAGGTTGAGAGATGGAAAATATGGAAAATATTTTGGATGACTATTGCAATCAATAATTCTAAATCATTTAATTTAAATGTACTGGTCTGTCTGAAATGCAGTGTTTATTGAGATTGCCCATTTACTGCCCCAGGCCCATATCCAACAGACCATTTAACTCTGGGAAAATTTGGCCTCCCACAGGTTTGCTTTCTCATTACGTTACAGAAGGAAAACGGTCGTATCCAAGACAACCGTGATCTCTCTC
>JBBJLR010151747.1:0-15216 GCA_037577145.1 Brachypetersius gabonensis
CATGAACACCAATACAGCTGAAAGTGATTAACAATGCCCTCAGCTGCTTAACCAACCAGAACATTATTAGACAGGTTTAATTGATTTCATGCCAGGCCCAATAAAAAAAGTGTTCCTTTAATTTTTGTGAGCAGTGTATATTAGATTGTCATTAATTTACATAATAACTTTGTATATGTTTATCAAACTGCCAACATCTGGACACATTTTTTTTTGTTTATCATTTTGTTAATCATGAAACAGAATGAATAGAATACTGGTATCTTCAGTAAAGGTGAAAAACTAGAAGACTTGAGTCTCTTTAGGAACTTTCAATTCTCAGTGCTGTGTTCCAACATTTAATGTAAAACTTTTCCAGAGGAGAAATATACTTTGTTTTAATACTCTCAGAAGAAACTTTGATCAGAAGGTGTCTACAAACTGTCCTATGGTGTATTTTATTAATGCAGGTGGTCTCGATTTGATACTTTCTAAACAGCATTTTACTTTTTCAGAGTAGTGATGCCAGCAGCTGAGTGTCAGGTAAGAGGGCAAAAATAATTTGTTGAGGATATCATAAAACTTACTAATACTGATTTAGATTTGTGCCCATTTAGTCAATCCTCCAAAGTTTAAATAGTAATGTATTATAAGCTGGTTGGCTAAAAAAGGGGTAAAAGCACTGTTATTTTGTTTTCGCCGACTATGCAAGATGAACAAAATGCCTTATATACATTTATTTAAAAAAAAAATAATGGTACATATTGTTGAAAGAGGACCATATACATACAATCATTGTCATATTAAGAGATGCTACATTATGATTAGTACCACTTCGAATGGAAAAAAGTAATACTTTCCATTATACGCTGATGTGCCAATTGTCTAAGGTGACTGCTCCTGCTCTGGAGAGAATGGTAGAAATTACAACAGAAAAAGTGCGGAGTAATAGTAATATTTTTAAATGTTTTTTTATACACTTTTAGTGTATTCGACCGGTGCTTTGTGCTCGGTGTGGTTGCCTCTGTGCAAGTGAAGATTCAGTAAGTTGCCCTGGAACATCCTACGACCTGGGAAATGTATCTTTTTTTTTTTTTTTAATCTCATTTATCTGTTTTACTGTAGAATATCAACAACAAAATACAGAACGGAGTGATCACAAAGATGGACTGTTCTTCTCTCTCATTTGTGGAGAGATTGCTGGAGTTTTAGCTTTGCTTTTCACTGTTGCTGTTCTGTACAATCGTTATAAACAGAAAGAAAGAATTTCATTCTTTGTCGTCTTCGTCCTCCTTAATGATCTTTTGGAAGCAGTTTTAAATCCGTGCATCATGGCAAACCTGGAAGGCGGCACATTGCTTTCTCAGGCACTGACCGCTGTTTGGTCAGGGTCAAGAATCTGTGGTGTTCACTTCCAGCAGATGGTGGTGTTCGAAAGCATTCTTGCTGTGAGACCTTCATTGAGCCCTACTTGTATTTACTCCTCTGTCAACTCTGTTGTTGCTTTCTTGTGTTTCTGCTTGTGTGAATTTTTCAGAGCCCCAGCACTTCTGCTTTTTAGTCTGTTACCATTATTAGCAGTGACAGCCAACTCATGGATAGTCACCTTTAGAAAACCACCCTTGAAATTCTACAGCACTTCAAGAGGCAAAAAGGAAGAATATGCTATGTTGTCTTTTGCCACGCTCACCCTGACCCTTTATTTGAATTTTCTCTCTGTATACATTTTTCTGTGCAGTGGATATATAGATATATAGATATAGATATAGATATATACGCATATGTATATGTATGAACATAATGTAAATGTATGTATGTACTAGGGCTGTAACAATATGCGATATGAAACTGAAAACAGACCTGTGTCGTGGTGCGAGAAGGCAGAATCGCGACACAACCTGCAAATGATTCGTTCAAAATAACAAATCTTTTCAGGGAACGTTTCCTCAAATGATTCATTCGTTTCGCAGTTCAGTTGAGCTGTCAGCATCGCCGGGAGGGAAGGAGGGCATTTGTTTGGTGGTTTGTGCTCAGTCTGATAACTGTTTTCCTCTCAGTTTCCATCTGTACATGCTACACATGAGCTGTTTTGGGGGGTCAAAGGGCCCATAGGACAAAAGGGCCAAATGGCCGGGAGGGCCATTAAAATAATCACAATATAAATATCAGCTGTTGGTTTCAAATTGAGTTAACTGTTTGATTCATTTCATTTGTGTGCAGTTGGTCAATGCCACCTAGCATGATGTATTTGGGTATTATTTCCTTTGTTTCATTCACCTTCTTAATGCTGTCCCCTGAACATTTCTTAGTATGTGTCTTTTCATATCCTTTAGTTCATTGTCTTGTAACTTATGTTACTTCTTGTACTTCCGTTACTTGAAAAGGAACCATATTAAGTTAACTGTTGTACCGAAAAGCAATCAAAATGTACTCAAATAATCTATCAAGTATCTTAAAACTTGCTTAATATAGTGAAAACACTTATTTTTACACTTGAGTAAATCCACTCTTTTGAGTGGGTGGCGGTTCATGCCAGCAGACACAGTTTGAGATGCAAGTGCATTTGTTTGGTGGTTTGTGCTGATAACTGTTTTCTTCTCCGTGGTGTGTTGCGTCAATGAGTAAAAACAACTAGATATCACACATATTGCGAAACCACAGCTCAGAAGATCGATCTAGACAGCATCATTTAGCTGAAAGCTAACTGTCCATGGAGCTACTTTGGGTTAAATATCTTGCTCAGGGACTCAACGGTGATGCTGAAGGTAGGATTCTAACCCATGACTTCTAAGTCCAGAGGCAAGTATCCTACCCACTGAGCCTCCTATCCACATTCCAACAGCAATGCAACCATTTCTCTAATGAGTCTTAGTTTCCATCTGTACATGCTACACATGAGCTGTTTTGCGGGTAAAAGGGCAAAAGAAGCCAAACAGGATATAAATAAAGGTATGTACGTTTTAAATCAAATTTTAAAGATAGAATTAATGACATTGTTCTATATTTTTGATTAAAATACTTAAGAAAATATTGCAAATAACTGTAAAATGTACATTCATTTCAAAATCTAGTCATGCGTAGTACAAACATGCATTTTCAGATCTGAACTGACCCGAGAGAAAGTTTTCTCTTTTAGCGTTCATTATTTGATCGCTTCAAACTGATTCAAAACAGGCTCAACTCAACAATGTGTTCGCACCAGTACCTAGGACTTACATATCTATATTTAGGAATCCTCTATGAAGTCCTTATCTTGACTGTGAAAAACAAATCAAGTAGTAGGACTATCTCTGTTAGAATACTCAATACTTCCTTCATTTCTATCAAAACATAGAGTTAGGCACATTCAGATGAACCATACTCAGTAGACCAAATGGATACATAATGTAATTAAATAAATTAATGAATGAGTCAATAAACATAACCATAAGTAAAATAAAATGCAACATGCATCCATGTGTAATTTCTGATTTTTTTGTGGTCTAGGGACCCTAAACACCTGCTGATGCCACTAGAAATGGCCATGGCTGGTCACAACATCTGCTTTAAATACCTGCCTTAAGCTACTTAACATACTCAAATAATCTTTATATGAATTCTGCATATTATTTTTAAACAAAAGGGCAGTTTTGGACCTGTGCATCGGGTATCAATAATGTGATTCGCTTTGATAGTGGGAGCGCAGGTGTAAGACAGATGAGCCAGCAACCAGAAGGCTACAAGTTCAAATCCAATGACTGAGCAGATGTTTGTCACCTTATCTTGTACTCATTTACACTTACAGCATTTGGCAGATGATTATCCAAAGTGAATTCCATTTCCTAACTACAGGGGGCAGTCTTCATAGATCAACTTGGGGTTAGGGGTCTTGCTCAGGAACCCAGTTGTGGTTTGTGGAAGGCGGGATGCGAACCCAGAGGCAAGTTTCAGACAGATTAAGTGAGTAAAATATTTGTCTTATTGCTTTTTTTTCTGACCCGCCAGACTGATTTCGAACAGAACTATAGGTGGAGCTGTTGTTCCCAAAAAATGAAGCCATACGCGTGTAAGTGATTTATATCTGTGGCATTTCTTTCTACCCTTCTATTCTTTTTTTCCTTTTTCAGTAGGTACATACGTTGATAGACAAAACTGGTTTGTTTTACTGGAATTGCTACAGTCTGATCTTTTCCTTTAATTTACATTGGTCATACTCATTCTTTTTGTTTGCCCATAGGTCAGATCAGTAAATCTCTTGATAAACTGATACCAGTTTCATCAAGAGACCTGAAGTATACTATATGGACAAAAGTATTGGGACGCCTGACCATTACACCAACAGGGACTTTAATGACATTGCATTCAAATATAAAGACTTTAATTTTGGAGTTGGTCCCACTTTGCAGCTACAACTGCTTCCATTCTTCCGCTGAGGAAGACCACAGTATATAAACAGTTAGTAGTGGAGCTAATACAGGCCTAATTTTCAAAATACACCTTGATGTCTAGACACAAGTCCTGGGATTTAGAGAGCTTAGCCTCTGGACTTTTCACTTCTTTTGTCATAAACGTTCTTTGGACCAGCTGCACACAAATTACACAGTGGTGGGAGGGAAGTGGTGGAAACTCTGCTTAAAATGTGTTAGCAGCCAAACCAGCTCACAGCAGAGACATGGTTTGGCAAAGGTCTGTACAAGGATGGGACTTTTCTTCATGTTATGTTTTTTGGGTTTTTTTTGCTCATTCCTTCATTACGTTCTGTGTTGTTCATGCATTCTGTTTTATTTCTGTAACTCTGGACTTTAATATTCTCATAACTGCAGCATGTTTAGAACCCCAGCATTTACCTCATTTTCGCCTGTTTGTTGCATAAATGTAGGTACCAATGAATGAAAGAGAGAAAGAAAGACATAGTAAACCCAGTGCTAGAAACATTTCAGCACACATCTCCAGGATAAAAGGACATTCTGTGACTTTTGTGTTTCGAAACAAACATATTTGGGGAAGTCTGTGGGTTACAGCATGCATTGGAGATGAGCTGCACCTTTCACTCAGGTAGCGTTTCTTCCAGAATGAAGGGTGTTAGTGGGGAATTTGGCACAGACAGCCACAACTGCTCTGGGAAGGCTTTGCAGTACATGTTGTAACGTTGCTGTGAGGATTAGATTTAGCCACAAGAACATTAGTGAGGTTTGGTTCTAATGTTGAACAAATGCTGCTCCAGTTTATCTCCAACAGTTAGTAAAGTGACACCTCATAGTCATGTGTGAACACAACAGAGCCGTGTGAACATTATGAAATTCTTTTTCTGCATGTAACCCAAGTGAAGCAGGGGGCTGCCACCAACGGGGTACTCAGAGAGCAGTGTGTGGGGACAGTACCTTGCTCAAGGGTACCTCAGTGGTGCCACTAGCAGTCCTGGGATTCAAACCCTCAACCTTCTGATTGCAGGGGCAACTCCCTAATCAGCAGACCACCAGCACTGGGAATGGTAATTTTAGGCTCATTGGCACATTTTCTACAGAGATGAGGTGAATACTTTCTGATCTAAAGTGTATTTCTGCAAATGTTTTTGTCTCATGAAAAACAAAGCATCACTTCACTTCATAAATAATACATGCCAAATGCATCCCAGATGCCCTGTTTACCATTTACTGAGCTTTCAGCTCAAATGGCACATTTCAAACAACCACTCAACAGACCATTATGTCTGAAAGATGTCTGTCTGTGGCTTATTCCCAAAATTCCTGGACCGATTTCTAGTCCCACTCTGCTTTTCCGCCGCAGTAAGTGTGTCTGTGTATAAGTGGAGGACAGCGTTCCCCTAAAAGCTTCACTTTTGGACGTTTTAACCATAGCTCCCAGTACTCTTATGTGAAACTCGACCACAGAAGAGTAGTCTCCATGCCAACTTTGGCCACATAACCATGAAAAGAAGCAGACATTTTCCTTTGTACAGTTCAGACTCTTAAATTAGAGGGGGCCCAGTGTTCAGAGTCGTGTATTGTCTATAAGTAGTGCTTTAGGGTTAAACTTTTCTCACTTCCTGATTTAACTTCTGAATGTGGGGGCCTGTAACAAACTCACCTCTTAATAGTTCTTTTGAGTGTTTTTTAACTTGTTCCATAGCACTCACGAATTGCTATCAAAGATGTACAGTGCATCGGTAGTTTGTCACTGCTTGAAAAGAGAGGTTTCATTCAAATAGGTACATAATGAAAGCTATCATGTTGAAGAATAGGACAAGTAATGTCTATTTGTATGTCCTTGTGATTCAAGTAGACCCAGTAAGCCTGTATTTTCATGCCATAGAATGAGTATGATAATAGATTCACGTGTCCATCTCATGAAGATGAAATATATACCAGCGATTAGAAAATGTAAATAGTTTTTCACCCTTAAGTCCATCTATGGCATTTGCATGGTTATGTACAAAAACAAATCCAATATTTTGTTTTTTTGCATAATAAGTTTCAAGCATGCCATTATCCCTTGCTGTGCCTTGCTTTCCAGTTACTTTCCACTGAGAAGTGAATTCATTTGACAGCTTCCGTTGGGAGGTGATTAGTATATATTTCATCATTCATTTGTTATTTGTTCATTATAGTGTGAAGAAAAGTAGTTGTTGCATGATACCAACTCTAAACATACATTGTCTACTGTAGTATTTGCTCATTTTGATCTATAGTACTCTTGCATTGCAGATCCTTGTGTTTTCCTTAATATAAACTCACTTGTTCATGAGCTGATGAGTTAGATCAAGTCTGCTGAGAAAAGAGACCACTAATATAGACAACGCAGGGCTTCTTGAGGACCGGAAAAACAGGCCTACTGTTAGCATTAGCACGGGTGACACAATTTATAGCCAACCTGGTCTGTATTTACCAAGATATGTCTGCCATGACAAAAAGGGGTTTGACTGAGGGAAACATTTACAGAGTAGGACAAATAATAGCATACTGTTGAAATCCCCTTTTCTTCATTTGCATGATGTCTCTTGGGTCACATGACTGCTCAGGCTGTTCCTTCTTGGTGCCGGCATCATTCTTCCAAAGAAGTAAAACATCCCGCTTGCCTGCATGACTGTTATGTAGTACCGAGAGTTTCGTGGACATCTTGACTTTAAATCTGTTGTTATGGTTAGTAGCGTGTTTAGTCAACATGGGCTGGAACGTAGCCTTCTAAATGCGGAAACAGGGGCAGGACGTGTGTTATTGTTAGGTTTATTTTTATTTTCAGTGATAAACTTGAGTGTTTATTAGGTTTATTAAATTCCCTACAGGAGCCACTCAGTAAAGAGGTGCTGGCTATTACTCTTTCATGAATGTCCCAAAGAAGTAACCTGTGGTTACGCATACAACTATATCCTGTAGTAGTTTTTCAGTCCCTGGCAGTCACCTCTTACAAGAAAATACACTGACAGCAGAAATGACAAGATAGTTTGAAATGACAACTACATAAATTAAAGTAGAGGTGAGGAGCTCTAGTCCTCAGGGCCTAATTTCCAGCACAGCTTGAAGATTTTCCTGTTCAAACACACCTGATTCTGAACTCTGCATTTAAGTGGAAAGTCTAGCTGTTGTCCTGAGGTGGGCTGGCACCCTGCCCATAGTGAGTCCCTGCCCTTCACCCATTGACCCCGGGATAGGCTCCGTGTACCCGCAACCCTAGTGAGAATTAAGCGATTACAGAAAATAAGAGAGTGAGTTTAGTTGTTGTGTCAAAACCGATTAATCAGCAATTAAGCTAAACTCACATTCAGTATGTATTCATTATAAAATAACTTTCTCTAATCACTAAACATGGTCAATCAACCAAGACATGCTCGCTTCTGGGTGACATAGACATTACATCTGTTGCATTAGCCTCATGGCAACAATACAAATCCTTAAAAAAACAAACTTCAGACACCAAATATTTCACATTGTTTGGGACCAAGGTGAAGTCTGTCTGACTTTTTTTTAACTGTTAATGTAATCTAGCTCTGCTTTTGTGCACACCCCTAACTCTTTCTTGGATAACACTTTAAAATAATGTTTATTAATACCCCATCAACTGACCATTAATAGCAACGAAAGCACCATTAATTAAGCAGAATGATATATACTGTACATATTTTATAGTGTATATAATATACACTTTCAATAATAAATGCGTGGTACACCAGTACATGTTGACATTTCTTAGCAACAGTTAATCAATAATATGTGTGTATATGAGAAAATATATTTGGAAGCCTCATGTTTGAAGTTAAAATACCTGTTAACAGTAAAATGTGTCTAATATAAGGCCACATTAGTCTCAAGTTGGAGGACCTACATTTAAGTTGATACTGTTCATGTTTCCAAAAGTAAGAGTGTAAATGGACCTCAATTTCATATGCAGGTAAAAAAACAACTGCAAAAACAGAAATACAGTCATCTTAAAAAAAAGGTACTAAACTGTCATTGGGGTGCTACGCCTAACACCCTCAAGCTGCACTAACTTACATTAAGAGCCCAGTTAAGACTCTTCTTGACTTTAGGCTTTTTACTCATTTTCATACATACACTATAAAGACAAACGTACTGGGTCACACTTCTTATTTGTTGATGACTCCTTACTTCTAGTGAAGGACAATCTTAATGCTTCAGTATACCGAGATACATTGGACAACGCCATGCTTCCAACTTTGTGGACACAGTTTGGGCAAGAATCTTTTCTATTCCAGCATGACTGTGTCCCAGTGCACAAAGCAAGCTCCAGACAGACATGGCTGGATGAGTTCAGTGTAGAAGAACTTGACTGACCCACACAGAGCCCTGACCTCAACCCCATCCAGCACCTTTGGGATGAACTGGAACGGAGATTGTGAGCCAGACCTTCTCATCCAACATGCTCTACAGAATGAACGGGCATGAAACTCCAAAATCTTCCAAGAAGAGTGAAACCTATTACAACTGCAAAGGTGGGACCAAGTTAAAAGTTAAAACTCTGATGAACTAATGACATGAGGGTAGTCACTAAGTGGGTCCGTATTGGGTGTGTTAACGGATGTTAGTATGAAGTGTCACCCTGTCTAGTTTCGGTTAAGTTAGCATTTTTCAACATCCTTGTTTCATCAGACTTCATCTGGTTCTAACCGGATGCTTAACCGTATGGAAACATACACTATGCAGTTTGTTTTTCGTGGTGAAACGGTAGTCATACATGATATTGTGACATGTGTTGATTTCAAAACTTTATGTATTTCTTGTTTAGCAGGTTTTCCACATGGTCTCAGAAAGAACGGCATCAGTGGAGATTCTTCACTTAAATCCTTTAATAGTCCTGCATTTAACCTGTAGTCAGAAAACCTGTTCTAGGAAAAACAGGCGCCGTATCATTAAGTATCTTTTTAGTGTGCTGGTTAATATGATGCGCAAATATCCTGAACATTTTGTTCAATTTAACCTATGAAATTACAGTGTTCTGTGCCAATAAGCATAAAAACTAAATTCTAAAGATAACATCCATAAACTAGATGTAGTAGGTCTTACTCACTGTACTGTTGTTTTAAAGATGTGGCAATAGACCGCATTAATCTCATTCACCTCAACTGTCTCTTTACAATCCTTTCTATGGCTTGCATGGACTTGTCTCTTTTTTTTCACGTGATGATTCCAGGTTTTAAACAAGGTGAACTGGTTTACCCAAACTCAATCACACTTCCTGTGTTCCAGTATAAATCCACAGGTTCAGGAATTATTGCTCAACTACCATTTGTTTTACAGTAAAATACAGAAACTGCTATATTTACAAAGCTACTACGCAACAGGTGAGCAATGGTATCAGTGGGCCGAGGCCTGTCAAGCTAAGAGAAGCTGATCTGGCCCTAATAGACATTAGGCTGTTGACACAATGATATCAAGGGCTCAAACCTAATACTGATCTGTGCAGCTGGAAGCCCGGTGATTAGGGATCTTCCCCTGTTATCGGAAGGTCATGGGTTTGAATCCCTAATAGCGGCTGTTAGGTGACCTTGTCATCTGCCCACTGCTTCACTCGGGTGAATAGGTTAAATGCAAAGAACAATTTCAGACTGTTCCCATGCTGTAGAATGTTCGCATATGACATATGACATACTTTTTTTGCACTTTAAGGGGGAGGAGCCCACACTCCCTTTGTTTTTAACCCTGAAAAGTTACACTTAGGCCTATGACTGCTGATGCCAGCAGTTTATTTTCAGAAGGTCACAGCGATATGGCCAGAGAAAATGTCCTTCTAAACTCTGGTTTGAGGCACAAAAAAGGATATATGATGAAAGTATACTGAACTGTAGACTGAGTAAATGTAGCCATTGAACTGGCTTCTCAAATGTATTTGGCCTACCACTGAAAAAATGGCAAACTGGGAGTCACACTGATATCAAGCTATACAGAAACTGTATCAACCAGACTATCGCACTGTAATCAATACTGTTAAGCTCACACTTGACACTGTGTTTGTTTAACGCAACATTAAGTATCACTAAAGGTGATCATGGTTAGATCATTCAAGCCAAGAAATTTGCATCTCTGAGTAAAATGTACCTTTCATTGCTCCTCGTCTACATTGTTTTCTCCGTTTCTTTAGCATATAAGTATAAAGTATAATCACTTATCAACTTGAGTAGCTGTCAACTCAAATAAGAAATTTTTAAAATTACTAGTACTTTAAAAATATCATGAAGCCCAGTCTGGATAATAACAAAAAAATGTGAAAAATATGAAAAGTATGAAAATGTAAAAAAAAACACCCATCAAACACATCAGAAGATGTTTTGGAAACATCCATGGAAAAAGCACAAACCATAAAATGCAGCACTTAAACTTTACAAAATGTCATTGGCACTCAGCAATCCCTCAGCAAATGTACTGCAGTCGTGTCGAGTATTACAGAAAGAGGCTCAGTGCTATTATTGTTAGCAGTTCAGGCTTCAGCAAACATTAAAAAATGGGGTTTTCCAACATTGTTCAAACATATCTTTTAAAAAGATAAATGTGTTGTTAAAGAATAACCAAACTAGTCCAAAACACAGTGTGAAACTTAAAATATGCAGCTTACCCATTTGTTTAAGTCTAAAATATCACACATTGCACATGTGCTTTATTTAATATATTTATTTTCATTAAGGTGCCAATAATTCTAGAGGTCTGTTTGCTTTCATTCCTTAAGAGCCAATGCGTGAATTTCTTTAGAGTTTATTGCCAGCTTTAAAGCAATATCCTGCCAAACCTGTTACTTGGTTGTTGGCAAGATCTGTCAGATACAAAGTGCTTTCATGGAACTGCAGGTGTTGTTTATGATGTATTTGTGTACTTCTTATCACATTTAGTTGAAAATGCCACTGAACAACACGTTTTGTCACAAGCCTGTCGTGTCTTTTCTTCTACAAATGCCTCCATATGAAATGATTTCATAATCTCAATGTTAAATGATTTCAGAATTCAAGTAATTTCACCATTACAAGTATATGTGCCTTGATTTTTCTTATGAAGATAACTTGAAATATTGTAATTGTTAGAGAAGTTAAGGCAACCCGATATTTGGTCTATTCGTGAATAGGCTTCATACATTTAATCAATTGAGTGTTGGGAACATTTCCTAGCATTTAATATATTCTTATTATTTAGAGATTTATTTGAGGGTGATCTCAGCAAAAATGTTGGAGTGGATATCAGAAGAAAACAAATCTGTCATATTGTTAGTTTTCCTGGATGCAAATGGTTTGCTTTGCTCTTTAGTTGAGTGTCTGGCACTTCTCTTTCACAAATGTTGCCTCCCTAGTAAACTTTCTACATTTTAGGGGGAAATAGCCATTCATGTTTAATTGATCAAAACCACTATAATCTCTGAAAGCAATGCCTTCAAATCAGTATAATTAGAAACCAGTGTATTGGCTCTGGAGTGACGTGACTTTCTCTTGGAGAGCACCACTGGCCTCGCTCTCTTTCAATTAGGTCACTGTTGACTGACACACCAGAACTGACAGGTAATGTCCTCCTCAGAGCATAATAAGTCATTCAATATCATCGCAATTAAAGATTCAATTAAAGATACAGTGGTGCTTCCCATGACTCAGTGAAAGCACATGCTCGCTTTCTGCTTCCTAGCATTTATGGTGTTGTGAGAATTCTTGCTTGCAGATGGACTTGAATATGATGTCGGGGTGGAGAATCAGCAAACAGACAAAGTCTTCGCTCAAACAAAGTTTTATTTCTTCTGCAGAAGGAGAGAGAGCTTTCCCAGCGCGTCAGGGCAATTCTGACTTGGGTAGCTTTGCTCTAAAGATTACATTTCTGAGCAAGCATTTATACACGAAAACTGCTGAGTTGTAATCTGCTCTGACGAGGGTCTGACCAGGTCTCTGTGCCCCGGAAAACACAATAAAGTCTCTTATCGCCCCAAGATGCGTCAACAAAGTTGCCACGTCTTTCTAACTGAAAGAGGAAAAATACCAGGACCCTCTTCAGTGACCCTGAACTTTCTCCGAGTGCCATAGAGAGTTTACTCGGGTGGCTCCAGAATATCTTGTCAGACCATACTTATCTCAAAACAACATTTCTCTAACAGAATCATGTCCTCGCCCTGTGGCTTAAGAACAGTTACAAAACTCATTTAAAAGAACAAGTCAGCATAAACTCCTAACCATATGGAATCATGTGAGTTTAGGAATCAAACTTAATGGATATAATGATTCATTGTAAGTGATTCAAAAGGAATAAATGTGAATCGCTCCAACACTGACCAAACTGGAAAAAAGAGAAATGTTTGGAAAAAAGAGAAATGTTTCACTCAGCTTATTATAACACTCAAATAAATCAAGACAATCCTCAGGAACCACTACGTGGGGTGAAGAGCAAAGGAAATACTAATCGGTGAGGTTTGCGTGACTAAGTTCTACGACTATACCCATCTTCATCAACATTCTACTGTGCCTGAGGGATAAACATCATTGTATTTTCCTGGAAGTTCTAAACATAGAGACAGAGAAAACAATAAACAAATAAGGCAAAAATGATATATCTGACCAAAGATTATGATATATTTGATCCAAAATGATGCTGTGAGTGCAGCAAATTCATATAACCCTCTAAGATTATAAGCTAATTTGAAGGGAAAATTAGAGTCAGATGTTCAGTCAAAGGGATGGAAGTCTGGTGTGTTGGATGTGCTGTTTTATTTAAGAATAGAGATCTATCAGCACTGATCTTCACATGATTGTGGAAGAGCAAGGAGATTTCCAAAGCCCTGCAAGTTGTTGATGCTTAATACGATAGAAAAGGTTGCAAACTCATTACTAAAGAGTTTGGACTCCATCAATCTACAGTCTGACAAACCGTGTACAAATGTAAGATCATTGTTACCATCCTCAGGAATGACTGACCAACAAAGACCACTCCAATAGCAAGGCATGCATACTACATAAGGTCAAAAAGGAACTTTTGAGCAACTAAAGACCTCTCTTCTTCAGCTTATTCACCATCAGGAGGACGCTGAACAACAGTGATGTGCGTGGCAAGGCTGCAAGAGCCACTCTCCAAAATTAAAACACAGCAGGATGTTTACACTTTGCTAAATATCGTGTGAACGAGCCAGTGGACTACCAGAAAAATGTCTTGTGAACAGATTTAATTAAATAGAACTTGTTTTGGTTCATATGAGAAGTGTTATGTTTGGAGAAAGGAAAACACTGCATTCCAGCATAAGAACCTTGAGAAGCATGGTGGTGGTAGTATCATGGTTTGGGCCAGTTTTGTTGCATCTGTACCAGGATGGCTTGCCATCATTGATTCAAGATAGAATTCTAAATTGTGCCATTTTATCATTTGACAAATTTTAAAGGAAATGCCAAGACACCTGTCCATGTGAAAGTGGACTTCTCTTCTCTTGCTAATTGTTTTGCTCCTGACAACAGTGGTGACCTAAAATCCTGGAAATGCTGGTCAGAATGTGCAAAATACCAAACAAAAGTGTGAGGTTGCATCTTTTGCCTAAGGTGAAACTATGAGTTGTGTAGTTCCAAGTAAATGACAGTTTTTTGCACATGAATGGCATGCAGAGATTGGATGCAGAGATTGGAACTTGTTTGTCAACAGAAGTGGGACATCAGCCAGCAGGTTTGTCATTCATTTTCTGTAACCTCTTAGTCCTCACTAGGGTATGCAGAGCTTTATCCAGGGTCAATGAGCACGAGGCAGGGACTCACCCAGTGCAGGGCTCCAGGACGCACACACCATTCACTCACACACTCACACCTACAGGCATCAGAATTCCCAATAAACAGCTTTACAGTCTAGATGACACAACAACTTTCTGCCTCTCCCTCTCTTTCTGCAGATGTTGCAACTCCAACATTTTTAGGGCTAATAATAACTTGGGATCTAGCCAGTATGGCCTTTCCATGGGGATCTATTGCCTTTCCATGGAGCACTTTTAAATGATAATTATTTGCTCATCTCATGTTGTTTACCTCCAGGGGTTTGCAATGTATTGTAAACATTTTGGGAATAAATGCTACAGCATCCACCATCAAATACATTCGTTCTTTTCTTTGAGGTGAGGAAGGGCAAGGCTGATACCCTTTGAACCCGATCATTCAATGGTTTTTGGAGAAACCTTTTTGCAGAGATCTTGTGTGATGACCTATGCCAGCTAGCATTATGCAGCCCCATAATTCAATCCAGACTTGTCCTTTGGAATTTGTGGACTCTTAAGTCCAGAATGAATCATGCTAGAGGGTTCTTCCACCCACTGAGAGCACCAGCTACGTTGAGACGGTCTGTTTTTGATGTAGATCTGTAGACTGGCGCCATACAACTGTCTGTTACCTAGTTTCCTCTAAACTGTTTAGCAGACGTTTGAGGATGGTAGGGCCATTTAGGCTAGTTTATCAAGCCAACAGGCTTAGGTTCCTCAGGAGAACTGGCCATTAGTACTAGATGCACTTTCTGTAGTTCTTTGAACTTCTAGACGAGACTTAAATTTTACCTTGTGTGAAAAGGGCTCTTTTGCCCAGAGCATCGAATTTTATTATGCAGTCACTTTTATAACAATTTTTTAGGATAATTTTTTTGCTTTGACCTTACAGTTATGTTTAGCCACTTCATGTCCTATCCATATTGTGCTCTTTTCTTTGATGAGTGGGCTTGAGCATCATAACTTGTCAAGTGTGTTATCTCATTTATACATTTACATTTATGGCATTTATCAGACGCTTTTATCCAAAGCGACTTCCATTCTCTAACTACAGGGGAC
>JBBJLR010151756.1:0-15215 GCA_037577145.1 Brachypetersius gabonensis
TGTGTGTGTGTGTGTGTGTGTGTGTGTGTGTGTGTGTGTGTGTGTGTGTGTGTTTGTGTGTGTTCTGCATGCGTCAGCACAATATCATTAACCCAGCAGTTAAACCCGCTGTTATTGATTTCATTATATAAAAAATTGATTCTTGTGTCCCTGTCATTTTACACAGACACAAGATGTGTTCCTGCTTGCAAGGAAATCAATCTCTCCTCCTCATACTTTCCCAAACACACACACACACACACACACACACACACAAACACATACACACACACACACACACACATACACATAAACATAAAATTACATTATCTACACACCGATCATCTCCAACTGTCCTTTCTCTCTCTGGGTGGGTAGGGTGGTCCTCCCTCTCCCCATCATTTAGTATAACTGTCCTCTCTCTCTCTCTTGGTGGGAAGTGTGGTCCTGCCTCTCCCCCAGTATTTTAAAAACAAAGTACCTATTTGAATATTTAAAACATGTCAGATGCTCTCCATGCATGTATCAGCTGTTTCCTTACCGTCTGATTCTTCTTGGAGCTGTAAAAGACGTGAGTTGGCTCTGCCTGAAGGACTCTGTTTATTTGTTTGTTTGTCAGATTGTAGCGTATCAGCCGTATGGTAAAGCAGTAGACTGGTGGTCGTTTGGGGTTCTGCTGTACGAGATGTTGGCAGGGCAGGTGAGCTATTGAACATTCATCCTCTCAGCAGATGAACGTGCATGACTCACTCAATAAGTTGTGCATGGCCATGTCTGTTTTGTTATTAACTTCGCTCAGATTCTGTTAACATTATTGCATTACTGAAGGCCATCATTCATGACATCTTTGTGGGGATGGTGGTGGCCTAGTGGGTAGGACGCTTGCCTCTGGACCAAGAAGTCATGGGTTCAAATCCTACTTTCTGAACCACCACTGGGTTCCTGAGCAAGACCCTTAACACCAAGTTGCTGCTGGGATACTGCCCCCTGTAGTCCCTGAATGGAAGTCACTTTGGATAAAAGTGTCTGCTAAATGCTGTAAATGTTACATAACCTGCATAAAACGTTATAAATATGTGTCGGTTGTCATGCTGAGGTGAAATAAAAGGTCAAAGTAGTAGCAGAAGTGAAATACATAGATATAAGATTTAAATTAGTAGTTTAACTTTTCACAGATTGGCATGGTTTCCTTTAACATGTGGGTGTTTTCAGTTTTGACCTATATGTATATATATATATATAGTTACCCAAGGGCAGTTCTGTGTCAATGTGTGACTGGCCACATTGTATAGGATTCTCTTAAAAAGTCAATATCAGCATAAACGGTGAGAATGTAGGTGACGTTTTGTACAGTGTTCTAATGTTGGCTGTAGCAAGGGGCAGTACGACACAGATCAGTTTCTTTTACAACCTTCTACAAAGTGAACTTTTCTAAAAGGCACCAACTCCTGTTCTCCTGAAATGACTAAAGTGTTCTCATGTTGTCTTTAGATTATCTAAAACAGTGTATCTATACTGTACATCAACCCACACTTACTGAGCTGGTTGAAATAACACAGTGAATTTTGCTTCTTTTATTCTCTTATTAGAAATGTAAAAAGAAAAGGAGTAAACTGAATATAAAGAGCACATTTCGAGAACAGTTAATGATCACCAAAGTGCTGTACGATACAAACCAAATAAAATGAACCAAATAGAAATATACATCAAATGAAACAACATAAATAAGATTAAATAAAATAAACAGAAATGAAAATAAATAAAGCACCCTTGAGGCAAATACTCTCTCTGCTAGTTAAGATTAACATTCATCAGCTGAACTCACTCGAAGGCCTGAGTGATAAAGTACGTTTTGAGCTGTTTTTAAAGACCGGAATAGATGGGGAGAATATTTTACTCACTGGCAAGGAGTTCCATAGCCTTCGTGCTATAACTCCAAAAGCCCTGTCCCCCTTGAGTTTCAGTCGAGTGTGTGGGATGGCTGAACAGAGCTCACTGGGTGAGTGACAGTGTCTAAAGGTGGACTGACAGTATCTGGAGAAGCTCTATGATGTACGAAGGGGCCAGGTCATTCAGCACTGTAAAATATAAGAGTCACATCTTAAACTGATTTCTAAAATCAACTGGGAGCCAGCAAAGAGTTGCTGATACCAGTTTAACGCTGATAGGATCTTCGTTTTTGGTTACACAGGGAGTCCTACTGGGTCTGGTGGACCCATTGCATTTTGGTGCTTTTAATTCAACATATTTGTTAAAATTCTCTGCAGATGTTTATTTCATCCCATTTGCAAGTAATATAAACAAAGAATGTTAAATTTGTTCCCTTTACTATTGTTGAATCACATGTATATAGATATGCCACTCATTTTTGAGTTTTTTTATTAAAATATAAAAGAAGAAGGAAATGCATCATAAAACGGGCATAACTGAAAAATAAAGAACAAATGTAGAAATTAAGCAAGTTTTTTCAAAGCTATAGTGTATGATTTATTTGAATTTCATTAGAAATGTAACCTACTCTGGCTGAACAACACATTAGACCCATTGAACACAGCTATTTTCATGCCAGACTATATCACACATGAGGGGCAGAGTTTCGCTGTGTGTGGTGGGTGCATGTATATTGTGTTTTTATGCAGAGTGTGAATTGGCTCACCATATTTCGGGGGGTACTGCCTTTTTTAACAAAAAAAAAAGAGTTAAAAACACCCATCCCCCCCATCTACATTTTTTGTCTCTTTGGGGGGGTCTGGGTCCCGTAATTCGAACCATGTTTTTATGTCCATCTTGGGTCCACACATTTCACAGTGCTATGTTAACAAAAGTGTGTTCATTACGAAAGAAAATTTTTGTTGATCTGTGGTATCAAACTGCACCAGGATCAAACACTTACCCCAGGGTCTGCAGGTGATGGTTCTGTTATTCGAGGGAACACAGGACCTAGGACTTCCACACTTTCACTAGCCCAAAGACCCTGTATGTAACTGTGAACTTTTGGATTACATACAGAGGGGGAGGGGATCACTGTGAATGTTTTCTGATTTAAGTTCCTCACAGAAAATGAGCCAAGGCTAGTGAATCTCAGTTTGAAACAATAATTATTTGTATAATTTTTTTTAAGCTAATAACTGAAAACAGGTCCCACTGACCCGAAGACCTTATGAGGATTAATATGTTCCCTCTTTCTTTTTTGTGCTAGTCAGTAACTTTTAGTAGTCTGTAGAACATTCCCTCTAAGCAGGAGCACACGTGTTGGAGAACCAACTGGACAAGCATTACAGCTTTACAGAACACTGGCACAAAACCCATCAGCATCATGGGGAGCTGCAACCCACTTTCTGGCTGAATGCTTTGTTAGAAGTTAGAGCGTGTTTTAGACTGTGTTTAAGCCACCAGACGTTTCTTTCTGTTTATTTTCCCCAGAAAGTGTGTGTTCACTGTGATGAACCCCTTTGAAATGAATGTCACTTCACAAGAGTGTCTTTACAGCTACAGCACACATCTCCTGACTTGATCATCATATTCCTATTAGGTTGAAAGATTGTCTGTTTATGACTCCCCGTTGTCCTCCTTAAGTGACTTAATGAAAGATGTTAAGCACAATGAATCTTCCTTGAAGTGACCATTCTTCAGCAGATGACATCTCCCAAGATACAGTACTACAACTAAAATAATATGTTCAACCAGGTGTATTAAGTGTTTTTATGTGTGTTTATAGAGGATTTGGCAGAAGTAGTTATTTTAAGACTGTTATCTTTATGGCGTGATGAAATGTTCCCATTCTCTCAGCCCCCGTTTGATGGAATTGATGAGGAGGAGCTGTTTCAGTCCATCATGGAGCAAAGCGTCTCTTATCCCAAGAGTCTGTCCCGTGAAGCTGTCGCCATTTGCAAGGGGGTAATCAACTTCCCGCTCTTCTAAAAAGGACATTCAATCATCTTCTTATCATTGTGTAAACAGTGTTCAGAAGCTCGCACAGTGGTTCCAATTCACCTTGAAGTAATTTTCTGGAAGCCAAGTGAAGATTTGATTTCTACAAACCTAGTTTAATGTTCTGTAGAGTGAGGTTGAAACCTTACAGGTCTAGGGAGTATAGCTAGATGTTTGATTTACATTACAGCATTATTTAAATGTATTGACAGTTACCTGGTTAATGTTATGGCTGTGTAGTGAACTGCATTTACAACAGGCTAATATATTACTTTAACATGCTGCTGTTATTACCGTGACTTGACCCAGGTTTAAAGGACAAGCGTGTGGCATCACCCTCTGATGACAATTTAGCATACTACAGCTTAGCTCAACTTAACTGCTGTCATTCAGCTGACAGCAGTTAAGTCATGCCCATTCCATCTGAAGCTGCTTAGTCCCGCCCACACATGTTAAAGTGATGTGGAGTGTTGTTTCTGCAGACAAAATAACTGGAGTGTAAAATATGCTATTGGGAACAAATTATTCGTGAAAGCCAGGCATCAGAAAGTGCGTTTTTTCCTCACGTTCCTGGGATTTTTATTTCCAGTTTAATGCAGTTTATCAGGACGGCTTTTTGAACAAGGCACAATACAGAACATTTATGTCGTGTCATAGTGCAAAAACACACGTGTCTCCAAAATGATGACATTTCAAGAGAAGCCAGTTTGTTAATTTGAATATAAATTAATGTAAAGAGTTTTATTCCAATTATTTTTGAACATTTCTTTTGGTTCGTTCAACATTAGCATTTTGCACATTATAAAGGGCGTCTTTGTTCAGATGTCAAAAACAATTAAGACAGAAAAAATGAGGACAGTGACAGTATGTCCTTTTTGTTCCCAGCTCTTGACTAAAAACCCAGGGAAGCGTTTGGGCGGAGGCGAGGATGCAGAGAGAGAGATTCGAGAGCACCCCTTTTTCCGCTGGATCGACTGGGACAGGCTGGAGAGACTGGAGATCCAACCCCCCTTCAAACCCAGAGCTGTCAGTACAAACATGACAGAAACTGCCAGTGCTCTGGGGATGTGTGTAGGGGTGTTGGGGCACGGTTAAACGTGGAGTGTGTGTGTGTGTGTGTGTGTGTGTGTGTGTGTGTGTGTGTGTGTGTTGGAGCAGTGCTGTTACATGCATGGACTGTAAACCGCAGGAGGTTCTATAATAATAATAAGAAAAAGACATTTTATTTATATTGCACTTTACTGAAAGAATCTGTGCATACAGACAGAAAATTACATATTAAAAGACTGAATTAAAAATCAAGAGGAGTAAAAACATTAAATATTAAAATACAGCAAGCAATCAAATAATCATTTAAAACATTGGTTTTAAAAAAAACATTTTCAGGCTTTTCTTAAAGCAAGATATAGACTGTGGAACCCTAAAGTGTGTGGGTAGGGTGTTCCATAGTCGTGGGGCAGTAACCACTATAAGGTTACTCCTTGAGGCCAAATACATGTACAGCATAGGCTTTTAAAGTTAAATCAGTTACAGACCATCCCTGCAGATTCATACTGGGTTAAAATCGCTCCACAGTTATTACTGTTAGACTGTAAACACTACACTCACTGCAGATTCATACTGGATTACAGAACCTCCCTGGTTAAACTAATCCAGCCTCAGTGTTGCTTTAGAGAGCCCCGCTGACATTCATTCTTTTCTTTTTTTTACAGGGAGGACGAAAAGGAGAAAACTTCGACAACTTTTTTACGTCGGCGTCCTCCGCCCTCACACCTTCGGACCCAGACGTGCTTGCAGCCATCGATCAGGACGATTTCCAGGATTTCACTTTCATTAACCCTGATTTCCCCGCCTCCCCTCTCACTGCTGTTTGAGATCATGCAGCGCAGTCAAACAACTCATAGGCAACTCAACACTACAACCCTAAAACATACTTCCTCTATAAACTAGCAGTCCGTGGCTCTCAAATGAGTTGATACTTATCAAACTAGATTCCCCACAGACAGTCTGGTGTACAGTAAAATCACCAGTGTTCATTAGGACCAAAGTGCTCTGACTGGATTCAGTAAATCACCAAGTAAAGCTGCCTTTGGATTCAGTTTGTTCCATAAATATCAACAATGAACTCATTAGAGTATAAGTGTAGGGTATACAGTATTTATAAGCACAATATATGCACATCTGAATTTGAGATTGAGAATATCAGGGGAATCCGTGCCTCTCTTTGTGCTCATCAGTGAATCAACAACGATAACAAAAAAGTAATCGTCAGTCATGTTGATGAGTGCGTATGGTTGGACCAATGGAAAATACAGTATTTAGATCATTCTCATCGTTTTTTATGCATTCCACTTAAACATTCTCATCCACCTCCTCTACGAAAAAGAGAGGATCGAGTCTTATTTGATTCCCCAGAAGGGGGTTTGTAGCAGATCAGATTTTACCAGATACTGGATATTCTGATCACAAAGGGATTAAAGGTCTTTGAAGCAGAATTTTCCATAAATACCTGCTGGAATACAGATGTTACTTAGTGCTTGATGTGTGGGAGTACCTTTCTTGTCTACAGTTTCCAAAAAGCCTCCAGAGTTTCTCCTGTAAATCACTGCAGTTCCAGTATTTTAATGTAAACTTCAGTAGCAGCCAGTCACAGTGCGCTTCCAGTAGAGTGACAAAGCTGAGTATTACTCTTTCACTTGCCAAACCTTAGCAAGTCTTTTTCTCAGTTCATTCTCTTTCCAGTTCTTCTGTTTGTTCTGTATTGATGTTAATAAGCAGGTTGAACCTATGATCTGATTCAGGACCTGCTATTATTTGGAACTAGAACAATATGTATTAAAATTATGCATTTGGTTATTATGTACATTGTAAAGTACATTTTAAGCGAAGCTATGTAATACTGCATGAAATTTTAGTGTGTGTGTGTGTGTGTGTGTGTGTAAAAACTTATATACAACAAAAAGTGGGGTTTTTCTGGATTTGTTATTTTTTGTTTTGTTTTGTTTTGTTTTTTAAATAGGATTTGGGATATTCGTACAGTTTAATAAAAACAGACATTAAAGCTAATGGGTCTAGATTCTAGCTTCATCTCCAAATAACATGAGAACTTGTAGGACTGTATGTTGAAACTTGCCTGTAAGGCCACATGGCAGTCTGTTACAAGCTAATAAAGCACAGAAGAAGCCAAGAGAATTGGTTTGAAAACCCACAAAAAGTTTGTTGTCGTTGGTGCTTGTCGTAAACACTGGTGATTTTACTACACAAGATTAACATCAGCTTTCTCATGTCGAGCCCACATTTCTAATGATTACATACAAACTGTCTCACTGTTTATATATATATATATATATATATATATATATATATATATATTCTTAACTATTTAAACCTCCCCTCCATTTGTAGAGGAGTATAGTTCTGCATGTATGGAAATAATAACATTTGCTAACAGTTTAGCTACTAACAAACATTTTAACAGTGTAGGGCAAGATGGGATAAATTATGTTAAAGTACATTATGTAATAATCAATAGGTTGATACCTATTATTTCTGATTTGTGTATAATTCTCTAAAAACTAGTGTGTGTATAATTCTCTAAAAACTTGGCCATTCATTATTTAGATCAGAAAACCATCAAGAAACATGTCACTGCTACATAAACTGAATGTCATCACTTTCAAAAAGAGTTTATTACTTCAATTTAACAGCATGTTTACAACTTTATTCTAATGGTGTTATAATTGCTGTAAATATTACTTATTATTTTTATTATATTAATAATATGTGACCAAACATAGTACCAGGAAACAACAGCCTATGCTGTGATTATGCCAAATATTACATTTTTTAGGATGTAAATTTCTTTCTATAGTAGTAGCTGGAGGCAGATCATGGGTTTGTCTAGTCAAAAATTAAAAAATTGGCTCCTAATACATTATGAGTGGACGTTTTGTTGTGTTTACAGTGTTTTCAGGTCGGCCTCCATCTGTTCATTTAGCTTCGTGTGTTGGGGAGTTTTTTACAAAGTGATTCAATAGCAAACCAGTTTCGCCGTGATTCGGTTCAGTTTGATTCTTCTGCTGCAATTCAGAATCATTTTACAGACTATAAAACCCACACACCTTTTTACATTTACACCCCGATCATTTTTCTTTCTAGTGTTCAGAAAGAACTCTAACGTTCATTTAATCGGCACCTTCAGATGTATCGCAGTGTTTTACGCCCCGGTGTTTCAGCTGCTCCGTTTCTGACCTGGCCTGGTTAAACAACACCTGACCTGGAAAAGACTGAGAGAACAGCGTCACTAAACTATCCTGCCCCAGACCCAAATAGGCATTGTGACCCCAGCACTTGCAGCTCCTGTTAAAAATGATGGAATCACCTCCCGGCTTTTTACTTCTTAGCATAAACAAATTACAGACAAGACACGAATGCAGGCTTTTTAGTAGCTGAATTTTCTGGCTTCATAAACACCTTATACAGGTTAAGCGGCATTTATCTTAATTCGTGGAGAGGAAAAAATATTAAATCAAGGTCTGAATGTGAAAATGAAAAACAGTTGGCAGGTAAACTGCCTGTGTTCCTCCTGTAAATCACTGCAGTTCCAATATGTTCATTTAAATGTACAAATTCAACTCAAGCAAAGTGAAAACCCTGAATATAGAAAATATATATAGAATATAAAACAACAACAAATGAATACATTTTCCCATTACCTCAACAGTCTGTGGATGTGAGGGCACTTCAAATTCTTCCCATCAATAGTAAATAGTTTTGGTGATCAAGTCATTTTTCATGATATTGATGCATCTCAGCACAGAGCAAATCTTTTCCCCAGGAAAGGCAGAGCAGCTCTATGATGTGGGTCAGCAAAGTACTGATCCCATTAAGGTTGGAATTTAAAAAATGCTCCATGACAAGACTGGAGACAGTTGGAACCAGCTTGATGGAGAACATTGTTCTTCAAAGAATCCAGGCCTGAGGAGCAGCAAAGTCCTTTTTGTCCTACTTGAGCAACAATAATTAAAGTAATACAGTTCAGTGTGTTTGAGGATTCATGAACCCAGAATGTTTGGTGTTAAATCTGTAATTGGTTTATTTACGGCACAGTAAAAATCCTGTGTGGGGATTCCATCATCTGTACCAGGAGAGAACCCAAACCTCAGTAAAACCAGCAAAAGAGTCAATACTTCAGTGACATGATGACTCAAGTAGAAGTACAAAAAGCAAAAAAGAACCACAAGCTCCAGATCCCTTCCCCTGTAGAGCTGCAGTGGTGCTTCAGACCAGCCAGCATCTGTCAGCGCAGGAACCAGAGTATGTTTGGCTCAGTTCTTCTCTTTTTAAATCCTTTTTGTCTGAAATTAAATGCTGAAGCTCCGAAATGCAGTTGGGGTACTGAAGTCCAGGAGCTGAACCGGCACAGAATTAAAAAAATAAAATAAGATAGAATTAAGAACTGAAGTCTAGCAGTTATGTTCCATATTAATGTACTTATACAGTATCATTTGAAACTGAAAATACTCACACATGAATAGATTCATCAGTGGGTTGCTTGAGTACATGAAACAGTACTTTAATGGGGGGGGGGCTTTTTTCTACCAGCGTAAGCCATGATTTGTAGCTTAAGGATGCTGTTTCAGATTTCCATTAATAATAGTGTAATAACTGAATGACTTAATCACGTCTCTGTTTTGATGGTTATGGAAACAGCTGTGTGCTGAAGGCCGATGGATGGAACCATTCTCTCATTTCTAGCTGGCAATGTTTTCTCTGACTGACAGTTACCATTAAAAGTTCAGCCTTTAAAGGAATTTGCATAACCGTAATGTGTTGTAATTAGTGATAGATAGATAGACAGACCAACAGACAGACAGACAGACAGACAGACAGATGGGACACTGATGAGTAATTTGTACAGTAGTTTGGCGATCCTTTGTTTTATTTTTCTTAAGATGTGAAATAAAGTGAAACTGACTGTGTAAACTGTAATTGTGTGGCTTATTAGGTCTTCCTACTTTAGCCATTTTATCAGAAACTTTGATGGTCCACTACACTGTTGTACAGTTACAAAGTAGCTCATCTGTTAATCGGCAATGGAAAAAGACACCAAAGGACTTCAGCTCGCCAGACATTATTGGAGTGGTGGACCGGGGTGTTGACACTAACCCTAACCCTAACTGCTGTAGGCACGAGTGTAACTGGCACCGCAGTGCTGTTGGGGTCAGTCTGACTGCTAGGTTGAGAGGTGTCAACTATCCAAAAATATCCAGTCGAGAGAGACTGTGTGGTCTGAAACTAACCACTGATGAGTGTACACAGTGTGTAAAACTGAGGAGCTTGATACACATCCCAGTGCTACACACAGTACCATGTCGGTGTCACTGCTGAGCTCCTAACTCCAAAAAAATGTGTGGTCAAGGGAAAGAGGGCGTAGCAACAGATGGGCTGCAACTGCACACCTACAAAGTGCATCTAGATAACAAAACGCAATGTGGTATGAAGCAGAGATGCTAAAAGCTTCTCTTGAGCTCTTTCTCAGTCTCACCTCTCTGCCCCTCCTCTCATCATTCCATCCCAGCGGGCTCCCGGAGGAATACAGTGATATAACAGGACACCCTCAGATCCCCTGCCTATTAAAATCCAGCCTAACCTCCTTACTGTAACTGTCCCTGCCCCCAGCTCACACTCTGTCCCTGTTAAAAGAACATCTCAACCAAAAAATCTATCTAGCCTAGAACTGCAAGCCTCACGTACCTAACAAGGAACATAACCACAAATACGCATGGTCAGCACTCCCAAAGCACATGGAGCTGTTCAGTGATCTCTGATAGACTCACTTATGTGACTGACTTTTAATAGAGATGCAACACACTTTTCCCATGTGTTCTTTGATAACACAGTGTCGGATGGGTGCACTGATGTTTTGACTACTGAAAATGGTCAAAACCGGCTCTCAGTTTCTAGTAGCTGAAATGTTGGTGTATCACATGTACCATCAGAGAAGAATGGCAAAATATTTTGACCAAGAAATGGAGAATTAAGTAACAAAATCTACAACTTTACAAGTCATTTTATCAGTAATAAAAATAGATGAAAATAGTCCCATTCACTGTCCTGCGATATTTAAGCAGCGTGACAACAGCTATATGGAACTCTTTCACAGTTTAATTAAAGAAACCAGAGAAGAGATCATGTTAATTCTGAGCATACCCAAGGACTTCTGCATCACAGCTTCGAGACCCCTGAAAAACACAATTTTCGTACCAGAAACATTAAGAGAAAAAGTAAATAAGTGGGCGCATAGTACACTCCCTACTGGACATCCAGGAGTACACTGAACCGTTGGGGTGACAGGTCGTAAGTACTGGTGGCATTCGATGCGTGCAGATGTAGAAAGAACAGTCAGATCTTGCTTCGTCTGTGCCGTGTCAAAGACCCCACGTCAGTTGCCTGCCAGTAAATGAATGCCCCTACCGGTATTGCAAAGGCTGTGAACACATAGCAATGGATTTTGTAACAAACCTCCCGGTATCGCAAGGGTACATGTTAATACTGGTGGTTGTGGACCATTTTTCGAATGAGGTCCAATTCCTTACTTTTGCTTTTTCGCCCACCACTTTAGAGGTCGCCAAGGCTCTCTTCTGAGCTGTGTTCTTGCATTATGGCACTTGGGAGGACATCCTCTCTCGACCATGGTTCACAGATAATTTCACCTGTGTCAGCCTGACTTCAGGTTACAATCCTGAATCTAATGGTCAGGCTGAACGGTCGGGGCAGGAATCAAGCCGCTTCCTCCGAGCTTACTGCCATGGGCAACAGCACGTCTAGGCAGAGTTCCTCGGTTGGGCAGAGTACGCCCAGAATTCTCTGCAAAACTCTGCAATGGGTTTAACACCCCTTCAGTGTGTGCTTGGGCATCAACCCCAGCTCTGTCACTGGGATGGAAAGACCTCGAACTTTCCAGAGGTTGATAACTGGTCTCGTACGGCACAGCAGTTGTGGGAGAGAGCTCACACTTCCATAAGCAGGGTGGTTGGACAATTCAAAACAGATCGGCATCGGAAAGAGGTGCCAGTTTACCGGGCAGGAGATCACACGGGACCTATGGATGAAGTTACTGTCATGTAAGTTGTCCCCCAAGTACTTGGGGCAATTTAAGATCGTGAGGCAGGTTAACCCTGTCACGTTTGAATTACAATAACCTCCCCATATGCAGGTTCATTCTGTCTTTTATGTTTCTCTACTCAAACCAGCTGTAGCAGGCTCGTTGGACGGAGGAGAGGTGTAATCCACACTCTCCACAGTGATTGAGATCGAGGGAACCCCGGCTTACCGAGTCAGAAAACTACTCTCCATGGTGGTTGGAGGGGCAACTTGGTCTCCATGGATGTCCTTGTAAGGCTTCGGGAGTGGCCGGGGTTGACCCTCGCCCCTACCTGGAAGCTGGTCCTGGGGAGGGGGGTACTGTCACATCTGGTCCGTCCCAGTCACGGCCACAACAAAGCCCGTCGCCTGAGTACTAAGGGTTGCACAGCTCTAGTCATGGAAGTGTGACATCAAGGTTTGTCGTATAGTTGTTAGGTACTTAGGCAACCCAGGTGTAAGCAGTACATACGGGGATGGGTTGCTGGGCCCCTAATGACATGTCCACCTGAGAAAGAGTAACATGATTGAGTGTTAGTCTGCTTCATGTGATTGGCTGTCTGTGTGAATGAATGGGGTTAAATACCAGGCGAACCTCTGAATCTTTGTGTGGTCACTGATGTATTTCTGGGTTGTGTGAGGGAACTCACTCTTTAGGATGAGATGAATTAATGACTCCAAATTGTTTGGGAATGTTTGATGTTTCTTATTGTGGGTTTTTACCTGTTTGCTACATTTGCCTCACAGCTCTGTGCAAAATGATACAAACCAGACATTTGTGGCAGAATATCAGACAGAATTTAGGGATTTGGAAAGAGCCTTCCAATTATATTGATGGACATACAGGGAGGGCGTGTTCAATAAATGGCTGTACGTCTTTCTCTCTTTAATACCAGCATTTATGTCATTAATCATCTGAGAGTTTTTATTTAAACCATCACAGCTGATCTTGTCTCCGGGGCCGTGGGTCACGTGACGCTGTATGATCTATTTCTCCTCCAGGTCAGAGTGTACTATACTCTATTGATATAGCTTCTAAAAATACAGAGTTTTTCATCATGGGCCTAAAGATAGATGGAGGAACCAAGAAGGGAACCACAAGAGGGACGGAGCACTGCAGGAAAGAGTAATTCACACATATGTAGTTTTACAGTAGGAGCTGATGGCTCACAGGGAGGGACAGAATGAAAGAAAGAAAATGAAGTGAAGCTTTTAGTACAAATCTTGATTTGAATCAGCTCGTTTCCTCACAACTAAATACAATGAATCAGCACAAATCTGTAATATTTAATGTCTGATTAATATTCTTCTCCTTCCTTTCCCAGTGAGACGGAGAGAGAGAAAGGAGCAAGAGAGAGGGAGAAGGAAGATAGGGATGTGAGAGGAGAAAGAGAAAGAGGAGAAAGAGAGAGATGCGATAGATAAGGAGGAGGAAGAGAGATGTGAGAGAAAGAGAGAGAAGGAAGAGAGATGTGGGAGAGAAAGAGAGGAGAAAGGGATCTGAGAGAGAAAGAGAGGAGAAAGTGAGAGATGAGAGAGGGAGAGAGAGGAGAAAGAGGGAGAGGAGGAGGAAAAAGAGAAAGATGAGAGTGAGGAAGAGAGATGTGAGTAAGAAAAGAGGATGAAGGAGAGCAGAAGGAGGAAGAGAAAGGTGTGACAAAGAAGAGAGATGTGAGAGAGAGAGAGTATGGGGGAAGAGAGATGTGAGGGAGAAAGGAGGAAGAGAGAGAGAAAGAGAGAGAGAGAGAGACAGAGAAGGAAGAGAGATATGTGTGAGAGAGAACGAAAAGAGGATGAGAGAGGAAAAGAGAGAAAGGAGGAAGAGAGAGATGGTGAGCAATAAAGCAAATCTGTATCACTCTCTTCACTATCACTATATTGTCTTCATTGTCACTATATCACTCTAATTCCTCTATCACTCTTCTCTATCATTTGCTTACTTTAACTCTATCATCCCTCGTTCTCTCCTTTGTCTTACCATCTCTCTCTCCCCCCATCTTTCTCTCTCTCGATTAAATATTTATCTTTCTCTTTCTTCCTCTCTCTCTTCCTTCTACTGTGTTGTTACCTTCCTCTCTCTCTCTTTCTCCTCCCTCTCTCTGTCTCTCTCTCTCTCTCTCTCATGCTGCTGTTACCTCCATCTCTCTGTCTCTCTCTCTCTCTTCCATTATGGTGTTACCTCCCTCTCTCTCTCTGTAGTACTGAAACAGGCTTGCAAGTCGCGAGCGCACAGAAAAGAAGCGGGAGATGAGCGCGTCACGCGGGAGCGCGCGGGAGAGAGAGAGAGAGAGAGAGAGAGAGAGAGAGAGAGAGAGAGAGTAGAATAAAAGTCAGAGAAATGGAGTAGAACAGAAGAGAGAGAGAGGCAAGAGCGGTAGTAGAATAGAGGAGAGAGAGAGAGGGCGAGGACGGGAGAGATAGGTAGTAGAGGAGAGAGGGAGGAGAGAGTGAGGAGAGGTGAGAGGAGAGAGAGAGAGGGCGAGGACGGGAGAGATAGGTAGTAGAGGAGAGAGAAAGGAGAGAGGGAGGAGAGGTAAGAGGAGAGAGGGAGGAGAGAGAAAGGAGAGAGAGCTGCCGTGTTTCTCCGTCTCTGCCGGTTCGGTTCGGTTCGGTTCGGTTCGGTGTCTCCTCGCCGCCGCTCTGCTGGAAGGGTGAGTTTTGAACACGCTCGCTTCTCTCGCTCGGGTTCACCAGAGTAAAGAGGTTTAACCGTCGAGGAAATATAAGCTTCTCTAAATTCCGTTTATTTGATTTCTGCTGCTAAATGTCCTGTAGAGTCACTGAGAGACAGCAGAGCTGAAGTTGTCTTGCTGGAATACTCCGGTCCACCTTAAACAGTGCAGCTGCTCCACTCTGGCTCAGCACCGTTTAAGGTGGACCGGAGAATTCCTGCGAGACAACTTCAGCTTCACTGAAGATCCGTGGGGCTTTTCTGCCCATGAGGAACACATCTGTCCCTGCGTGCCTTCATCTGTGCTAGGTTACGGTTTTCCTCTGATTATGGACCATCAACTCTGTCTGATACACGTGTGAGTGTGAACTCTCTGTGTGTGTGTGTGTGTGTGTGTGTGTGTGAGAGAGAGAGTGTGTGTGTGTGAGAGAGAGAGAGAGAGTGTGTGTGTGTGTGTGTGTGTGTGTGTGAGAGAGAGAGAGAGAGAGAG
>JBBJLR010151775.1:0-15214 GCA_037577145.1 Brachypetersius gabonensis
ACACACACACACACACACACACACACACACACACACACACACACACACACACACACACACACACACACACACAGGACTTCAACCAGTGCTCTGGAAAGAAGATCCGTTCTTCTGTTCCGTGTGGAGCCGCACTTCTGAATGAGATCCATTTACAGTGGTTCTCAAAAAAGCTCCTCAGTGCTCCTCAGTCAGTCCATAGTGTTCCTCTAAAGCAGCTCAGAACTCACCTGTACCAGGTCCTCAGTTCTCCTACAGACCCTATCAGAACATAACCAATTTCTGTTTATACTAGTGATAATACTTGAACCTATCAAGTATTATGGGACTCCTCAACTAACCACCTCTATCATTCTGGGTTCCCTCTGGACACTTTTATTAAAGCTATATTGCCCCCTACACTTCCTGTACAGTATTACACACCATCACAATGACATATGAACATTAGAGGGAACTCTTTAGAGAAGCAGTTAGGCAAAAAATATCAGACACCCACAGAGCTCCACCTCCCCCAGGTGTGGTTGATCAGTCTACACGTGTACAAATTCAATGTATTTACTCCTAACTGGAGCTACAGGGCTCATTTGGAAGCTATAGCGCCACCTACGCCTACTGTAGTGTCGTACAGTCTGTCAGAATGACTGTATAGATCATACAAATGTTATGAAGTGCTTTATTATCCGTAAGTAAAGGATCTGTTGCTGCGTGTGCTTTGTCCCTGATGACTAACTGCCTTTGTTGACCGTAATGGTGTGAAACATGTCATGCTGCTAAAATTAACTGGGTGAGGCAGCGAGGCAATGAGGCAGCTGGTGGGTGAAGTCCTGAAACAAAATAATCTCCACCACGCCTTCCTCAGCTGGATTCAGCATTTTCCAGGAACAAGGAACTCATTCACACCCTGGCTCTGCCTCCCACAGTCATGAGGATTAACAAGGGTCTTAAAGTATTAAACCACCGTTAGACACCAGGAGCCACTCAGCATGCTTCCATATAATCAGTTTAAAACTGAACAGATCCAAACACTAGCGAGACATAACTACCTTCAATATAACGAGCTGAAGAATCAGGAGGCTAACAGAGGACACACACACACAAACACAGACACACACTCTCTAAAGTTGGGATCAGTGAGGTTAAATCAGAGGCCTCTGCAGAGCCAGCAACCAAAATACACTAACAACCTCACAGCGCCCCAGAGCAGAGTCGAGTCAGGACTCTCTGGGGTCTGAGTCAAGTGGCTGGGCTCCCTGTCCAAGCAAGCAAGTCTATATCTTAGTCTCTGGGGTGAGTCTGAGTTGAGTCTCAAGGCCCTGGGTGACACTATAGCTTCCACCATAGCCCAGGTCTAGTCTATAGGATGTGAGTCGAGTTATATCTCAAGTCTTAAGGTGCGACTTCGGAGTAGTCTTGAGTCACTGGAGTGCAAGTCTATGTAGAGACTCGAGTCATTGGGGTCTGTGTCTCATGTCTCTGGGGTGCAAGTCTGAATTATGTCTCAACCCTCTGTAGTGGAATCTGAGTCATGTTACAAGTCTTAGGAGTCAGGCACAAGGATGTAACTTCTGCATCATTTAAGGTGGAACAGAAAATTCGAATAAAAGGCAGGAAGAGGGGCAGGACTCTAAGAGACAGGACTATAAGAAGCATGAGAATAAAAGGCAGGTGTACAAGAGAAGAGAAGAGGTAGGACTTTAAGAGGCAGAAAGATCCAAGGCAGGACACTAAGAGGCAAGACTCTGAAAGGAAGAAAAGTGGAAAGATAAACGGCAGGATTCTAAGAGACAGAAATAAAAGAGACCCAACTCTAAGAGACAGGAAGATGAGATGCAGGGCGTTTAAGAGACAGGACTCGACGAGATAGGACTCTACGAGGCAGGAGGTTGAGAGGCAGAGGGATAAGATGCAGGATTCAGAGGCAGGAGAACGAGGCAGACCCGGGGGAAGAGCGCAGTGGGCGGGGTCAGTGGACTCACTGTGGGCGGTCCCCCCGGGATGTGTACAGGTGTCCCAGGTCGATGTCGGTTTGTCCTAGCAGTTTGTCCGGACCCACGAGCGCGCGTTGGAGAACCTGCACGCGCAGGGTGGCGCCGCTCTCCGGGAAGCCGGTCAGGTCGAACGCGGCGTCCTGCCCCTCCCACTCAGGGTCCGCGCGCTGCGGCGGTCCCCGGACCGTGCTGAACTTCTGCGCGCCCACCTGCAGCAGCGCGTGCGCGCCGTCCGAGCCCAGCTTCCCTTTGATCCTCAGGCCGCGCGCATGCAGCACCGACACCTTCGCGCGCGCAGTGAGCCACTGCTGACTCTGATCTGCCAAAGACATCACGGAGAACGAGCGTAAACAAACACAAACACTCACACACTCCTCTCCTCCACATACACCCTCTTTCTCTCTGTGTCTTTCCTTCTCTCTCTCTCTCTCTCTCGGAACTTTTCAGATCCTCGTCCAGTGTAGCGGAGAGCTGATGGGCGTGGTTTCCAGCTGACGCAATGACGTTGTTCCCTGTTTATTGGTCTGTCCGGCTAAAGCCCCGCCCACTCGCGAGGGCCACTGAGAAGAGGGTCACGAGGTCTCAGACTAAGCCTGGACTTTACTTCGCACGCGTTTCGGACCGTCCCTGCCCACTCTGTGCTCTAATTGGCTGATGATGTCCAAATAATTATGCACACACACAAATACACATATGTGTTCACTTTCATTTTAACCACACGCACAGCACACAATGCAATAAAACTTTTATAACATATTCAACATTTAAACATAAACAAAATGGGAGGAATGGTAAGATACGAATGAATAGAGAGGAAAGAAAGAAAGAAAGTCAGAAAGTATTAATTAATGAATGAATGAAAAATGGAGGGCAAAGATGTAAAAATTTTTTATAAGACAAAGTGATAAAGATAAGAAGAGAAAAAGAATGAAGAAACAAAAGATATACCTGAAGATAGAAGGAAACAATGGACAAAAGGAATGGGGAAAAAAAAAAAGAAAACAGAAGAAAAATAAGGAAACAAAGAGAGAAAGAAAGGTGCATTTGGGGTGGGGGGAAAGTGAGAGGGCTATGCTGTAGGCTGAATAGACTGGTGGATATGTAAAAGTGTTCGTTTTTGTGAAATCACAAAAGCAGTGAATTCAGAATGGGCTCAGTTTCCGTATCTAGAGAGGAGGAACATTCCAGGAAGCAAAACTGTTTCTGCACTGCATTAAACTCTTGTATGTTGTTAAAATGATATAAAGTGTGTTTTGTCTGATTCAGGCTCTTAAACACTCTTTGTAAGATTCAAGGTTACTTTATTGTCATCCGCAGCTGTGTACACATACGTAGTTTGATGAGACGTGTCTAAATGGACCACAGAGGACATACAACATTCAACAGTCAACAGAGTGCAAGTTATGAGACTGTAGATCATAGACAAACAATTAATAGACAAGTAGTTTGGACGCATCGTAAACCTTTTGAGTGTTGCACCATAAGTGTGAATATTGCACAGAAGCATGTGCTGTTGCACTGGAAACATATTCTCATTACACAGGACACAGCAGCAGAGAAACCATGTTGAGTAAGTGCAAAATTATAGTTAATCAAGTTGAGCAACAGGACTTAAGGGTGCCTTTAGTGGCCATAAAGGTGCTTTTGAAGGCCCAGAGTGTAATATGAGAAGCACATACAGTATAACGTGAGGTAGTTCTCTGCAATGTACTGATTAACCAGGAAACAGACAGTATGTGCACTCAGAACCCTGATGGCCTGCGGTATAAAACTGTTATGCAGTTGGTGCAGCTGGTGGTCTAGTGGTTAGGGCGTTCGCCCTGCAATCAGAATGTTATGGGGCGATCAGTATGTCACTATACCAGTGGCACCTCTGAGGTACCCTTGAGCAAGATACCGTCCCCCCACACTGCTCCACAGGCGCTGTGTTCCTGCTCCCTTGATGAATGGGTTAAATGCAGAGGAAGAATTTCGTGCTGTTCACACTGTGTGCTGTGGTGTGTTCACGTATGACAGAATGGTCGATTTCACTTTACTTGATACTGTTTGCCAGACTGTAAAAGACAGAAGAGTCTGTCTAATGGGTGGGACCAGTCCTTCACAAAGCAGCGGGTTTGTTTAATGTCTTTTAGGGATGTAAAGGCACACCAAGAGAGGTATGGAAGACCAGGAGGACCTGCAGAAGACCTGGAGGAGTTGTAGTAGAGCCAGAAGAGCTGCAGAAGGTCTGGAGGAGCCGTAGAAGACCAGGGGGAGCAACAGATGAGCTGGAGGAGCTGGAGATGATCTGGAGGAGCTGTCAAAGACCAAGAGGAGCTACAGAAGACCTGGAGGAGCTGCAGAAGAGCTGAAGGGGTGGAGATGATCAGGAGAAGCTCTGCTGATGTTCTAGCACTCGAACTGGGGGAAGAGTGGCGCCACAGACTTCATTAATAACAGCTGATGTCAGAGCATTGACGAGGATCTCACACACACATTACCTAATCTCTGGAGCCTTGCTGCCATGTACACCAGCTGTGTGTGTGCAGGTGTGTTTGTGCATGTGTGTGTGATAGGTGTGATATCATGTGCTCTTTAAATATGAATAAATTCTTGTGGACTACTTGAAGAAACTTCACATCACTGTGTTTTAGTGTATGTGTGTGCATGAGTGTGTGTCACATAGGTTTTTGTTAGTCAGTGAAGGTGAGCAAGTCGAGGCTAAAACAAGGTGTGGCCTTTAATAATAGCTCGGACTGTTTATCGTCACTAATCTCACACTGTTTAATCTTCCACTCACATTCCACTTTATTAGAAACACAATGAGCTCTCACTCATGGGCCACTCTATAGGAAAGCCCATTTTTGGTGTGTGTAACTGTTGCCTGTACTATATGAGTCACACACTCCAGGGTCAGTGAGCCAGCCTCCCTCTGCCCCTGAGAGATAAGAGGCACTGACTCGGTCAGACACACAGCTGCTGTTTCCTGATACAGAACGAGTTGAATGTTATATTCTGTTACTGTAATGTTCATGCAGATGAGGTGTTTAATCAGACACTGCTCAGACTCTTTCATCTGATCCAACAGAAACACTCACTCTGTCTTTAAAGGGCCCATATCATGGAAGAGGCTTTGATGTAGAACATAAACACCGTTGAAGTGTTCTGAAACTTGACCGCAAAAATACAGCTTCTGAAACTAATGCTTTTGTGACGTCACAAAATCCAGCTCACAGAAATCATTACAGAAATCATCCTGTTTATTTTACAGCAGCTTAGCCCCGCCTTCCTCCTTAACGCTAAAGGAGCATTTTAGTCTGGACTGCTTTGTGAATGAGGCACAGCCAATCAGAGCAGGGCATATTTACATACATCAATCTTAAAGAGACAGTAACAGTGACAGTGTCGTTGAGATGGATGAAGAAAGGCCGGATAACAGAGTAGAGGTGAATAAGGACTGATTTAGGTTCATAAAACTACAAAAAGGGGAGTTTAATGAAAATTAATTAATGAATAAATAAAAGTAATCAGGAAAAATGAAATGTATAGAGCCCTAAAAGAGCAGAATTATTTGAAACTAGTTTTTGAAAGGGGCGAAATGTGAAATCACTATAGTATGTTTAAAAAAGGCCAAGATAACGTCCATCATTCCATGTCCACACAACTGCTGCGAGGCTGTATGTGTATACTAGAGCTACACGATAAGAACAAAATATCAGTGTTGTGATTTTACTGCTACACGTTGTAAGTGTGATTCCTTTAGGTATATTAAAGATCCCATATGATCACTTTTCTGAAACTAAAAAGCCTTAAAGTCTGTAAATATGAAATACATTTATTTCTCCATCCTTACAATCCATATTTGGGAAATGAGCTACAAAACCACCTGTTTTTCAAATCATTTTTGTAATGTCACATTATATAATTTAAATGAGTCTCATTTCTTGATAAACCCTCCCATCAGAAGATTAAATGCGTATATTCAAACATGTTCAATGTGTTACAAACACACCTTCAAATCCTTGAAACCTTCCAGTTTAAATATTTATCCACACATCATTTTAATAGAAAATATAACAATCTAATTTTTAAATAAATAATCATGAGTTACTATTCGTAAGGTTTTTTTTTTATTTCCCAAAAAGAAAACACACCTGAAAACGTTCCAGCCCTGCAGTGTCCTCTACCGGACAAGCCAGGCATAACAATTTACAAAAAACTGCAAAAATATTTGGGCATGTAAAAAATCAGAGATGGATGATACTTTTGGATCCGATACCAAGTAATATCGAGGAAAATATCCTGATACTGATGCTTTTCAACATCTCGTGCACATAGGTTGAACAATTCTGTGCAATGTCCACAGTAAAAGTAAAAGGGACACTTACATTTTTATTTAAGGTATTACTGCACAATATATTATTTGTTAAACGTTATAGTGATATTGCTCTCTGCAATACTCAGATCCCTAAAAGCTGCAATATGCAAATGAGCCTTTGACCAGTCAGTGTTTCTGACAGATCGACCAATTACAGCTTCAGGTGTTACTGGGTGCTCCAATCAATGAAGGTCTTCATGTTATCTGACAAAAGTCTAATTATTTTACCAGATCTTTAAACAGGTTCATTAGGGTGTTTTTAAAAGGCCAACATTTTACATTTTACCAAAATTATATTTCATATTTCAAATCATTTTACCTGATTATTTTCCAAACATTTGTCCCTCAGAATTAGAAATTGTTTTTGTTACTGCACCTTTAAGACTGATGTCTTTTCTGATTGATTGCCCTCTGTAGCGTATTGTTATTGCATGGTATTTAATTGTGTGGTACAGTATTGATCTGCCCATTTCTGGAAATAACAGATAAGAGTATATCATAACAACCAGCTGATGAAAAAAGTGCATCTATTCAGGTCACAGTGACTGTATGTGATACATACACACACACCTCAAGCTGAAGAGACAGAATTAAAAACAAGTGAAGTAGTGTTTTATTTTAGAAAAACACTCCAGTGCACTAGAGAGGCAGGCACACATCACACGTGTGCGCGCATATACACACACAGCTCTATCTCCTTTGCTCTGCATCTCCTAAGGTGGGAAGAACATGCGCTTTTATACACAAAACACAAACTATCGTAACAGACGCCACACACACAAAAAACCCAAATAAATAAATAGAAAACAAAGAATAAACAGAACTGTAACACTGTAATGCTCAGTCCCAGAGACGCTCGGGAGGTTTCTGGAAAACCGAACGTCTCTGTTTCACTATCGTGCAAAAGAGTGCGAGGAAACGGGAAGCGCCAGCTCTTCCGGGTCAGTTCTGCAGTTGAGTTCCTCAGGGCTCCTATCTGGGCCTGCTGCGTTTCTGCAGTGCTGAGATCTCTTGCACTCTAGGCTTGGGGTTGATGTTCTGGACCTCAGGAGCGGCTCCGGTCCTCCCCACTGCCCACAAGAACTTTACTGTAGAGCTTCTGCTGCTCCTCCTTAAACACCTCCTTCACCTTCTCCCGCTTCAGACCTCCATCCCTGCAAATATCAAACACCAGACTGAAGAAGAGCAGCTGGAAAACACTCAAACACAGATTTTAAAAAAAGACAAGTATTTCCAAAATATGTCACAGAAGAATGAAAAGTCGTTCCTTTACTTCTAAGCAGTTCATTGTGAAGCTTTTCTGCTAGTTTGTTGATTATGGATGCTTTATACAACCGAAAAAGCAGCCATTGCTTTTCAATGATAAATGCTTTTTTATTTATTTCATAAATAAATGCTGAAGAATTTTTTCTTGATTCTCACTGCTACTTTTTAAACCTCATCCTACATAAGTTGACCCACAGAAAACAGATAATGTGCACATCCTCCAGGAAAATTTAGCTTAAACTTAAGGCTTCACCATGGGAACATGGAGGTACATACTCATTTACTGACACTCATTTAATAAAACAAAATGATTTACTGATTCATCTCATACAAAACAGAGCAAGACACTACTGAACATAACTTTGTTAGCTCAAGAGGGAGGGGGGAGGACCACCCTACTCATCTAGAGAGAGAACAGTTATACTTAGTAAGGGTCTCACCATAACAGATCAGCCAAACCTCCTTTCCTGGCGATAGCGGCTTTCACTCGGTTAGCAAACTGCACCGCATCCTCACCCTCCTATACACACACAACAACATATTAAACACACACAATTATACACACACTGAGTAGATTACATCAAAGAAATGGGAAAAATGTTTTACTGTGACAGGCTGCAACGTCCCTAAAGATACAAGGAGTCTAGATAAATATCTAGCAGTTCTCACCTGTAGGCTCATGGGGGGGAGGTACCATACACTGCAGACAATGGCCCAGCTGCTCATCATGTGCAGGAGGTAGTTCACCATCCCGAACTTACTGCTGTTCCAAAACGCATCTCCAAACCTCGGGTCATACTGAACACAAACACACAGAAAAGAGAATGAAGGGTGGGTTCACTGAGGGTCTAGAGATGAAGAGGAGGATGAAGAGCAGTAAGTTCTACCTTTATGGCCACAGGATACACATTACAGCCGACCTCAAAACTGCCTTTCTTAAACATCATTACTGATGTGTTGTTGATGCAGGTTCCTGCAGAGAAGAGCAGTTGGTACAACCTGCAACTGTACAGCAGTGCATTTGAGGAGGTGGGAAAAAAAGTCACAGTCTTACCCTCTGGGAAAATGAGGATGGGCAGTTTGGTTTTATCTGCAACATGATCACTGAGTCTAATGAGGAAAAAAAACAAAAAACAAAGATACATTTTATTATTTAAAGGGGATTTTTTTCCCAAGCACTATATACGGAAAACCTGTTCACACCTATGCTTATGTCATCATATCTGGATCAGACTTTATCCACGTTTACACAAATGAGTATCCAGTCAGTTAGACTGAAACCCCATCATTATGCGTTGAATATGCAAATTAGCTTGCGTACAACAGCCAATTGTTGCTCTGCTCCTGGTTTATCTGTTCCATTTCTTAAGAATAGCCCAGTTCTGCAGCGACAGTCAGTGTCTGAAGAAGAGTCTGTGTGTTAAAACAGTGTGTTGTAGTCTAACGAGGCAAAGTGAAGTTTAACCAAACTGGAGCTTCATTTGACTCAAGTGACTTGTCCAGAGAAGAGACAGAAATAAAATCATACGTGTAAAAAGAGCAAATTAAAAAGGATGCAGCAATAAGAGATGGCGGACGGTGAGGGTCCTCTCCTATATGTCTAGAACAGCAGGGGGCACTGTAGTGGCGCTGAAAGGGCTTTTGTATTTTGCACTGAACATGGTAAAGGCATAAGAATTTAAGACGAATAAAGTTCTTCTTATAACATCTGGATAAAATGCCTCTCTTAAAGTGTTGAATGAATCTGGTTAAAATACCTCTCATTCTCACCTGTACTTTCACAACCCTAAAAAATTATCCTGACTGTCTGCACACAGGGGTGAATAAGGTCTCATCGCCACACACTGAATATGCTCAATCAACTGCTTCAATAAAAGACTCTCAGCTCGGCAGAGGGTGCAGTTTTACCGTTTGGCCACCAGGTGTCGGTCTTTGACTTCAGATCGCTCAAACCAGATGTGTGGACAGGCTTTCACCATGGCCCTCTGAATGACACCCATCAGACCACCGTGAACCTGCCCCACCTAACACACACACACACACACACACATCCCCACACACACACACCGTTAATCAAATAGATTATCATCCTTGTTCACTTTAAGTAATTCAGTAATCCAACAAAAATCAAATTTTTAACCGTTAAAGGTATTGATGAATCGGTGCATGAATGGGCAGAGCTTAACTGCTGTATCCAGAATAAGGCGATATATTTGTGTTGGTTTTGTGACCTCACAACTGTAATTTGAAACAGACTGTTTTTTGTAGTTTATTTTCCATATTGAAAGGATGTGCAGTATGTACCAGTAAAATCACAACGCTGATATTTTGTCTGTACTGTGCAGCTTGTTCTGCGTGATAACTATCACCTACCATTGCATAGCAACCGTCACTCGCCAGGATGATGACGTCAATGGGGGACGTGTGATTGGCCACACAGATTCCTCCGTTTTTGGGTTTGTTTTCACTGGTGAGGGGAAAAAGCCAGTAAACTGCAGGTCAGACACACTGCCTAACGCAGTGATGCATAAAAGAGGGTGCGGACGGGCAGGTGTGGAAGAGGTGCGGAAGGGAGGGTGTGGAGAGGATGGTGCAGAGGGTACGTGCGGAAGAGGAGTGGAAAGGAGGGTGTTGGGAGTCAGATGTGGAAGAGGAGGGTGCAGAGGGGCAGGTATGAAGGGACGTAGGGGAGAGGTACGAAGGGACAGGTGCGGGAGAGGTGAAGAGAGGAAGGAGCAGATGGGAAGAGGTGGAAAGGACCAGATTTGGAAGTGGTACGGAGAGAAAGACGTGGAAGAGGGGTGTACCTGTCGTGGTAGGTGATGATGGCCGTCAAGGCGCGTACGCAGATGCGGTAACACATCAGATGGGCTTTTTCACTCAGGAAACTCTTCATCCTGACAAGCACAGAACAGACACCTCCAACATCACACACCTGATAAGCAGTCTAATCCATTAACCAATTCAACCAAACAGAACAGTACAAGTAATACCGCCCCCTACACTCCCTGTACGGTATTACAGTCTGTTAGAACATTATACAGTAGATCCCTGAAATTTGTGGAGTTATGTTCTAAGCGCACCTGCAAACACTAAATATGCCCCCAAACATGCTCTCAAAACACTTCAGTTTCATTTTGAACACAGCTTACTATATTACACATTTAAAAAATGTAAAGGTAAATCTCTAAATGTACTGTACAGGGTACAATGAACTGCTGTCTCCCGCAGTGCTAGAATGCAACATACCGAGGTTACCCCTATACATACTGTACTGTAATTCATGCAAGTGCGTTTTCTTTAGTATAAGCAGGTAATATAGTATAGTATAATAATACTAGTATAGTACAGTAATAAAAATACGAAAAACACGAGAACACTCAGCGAAACACTCAAGACAGCCCCACTCTGCACCTGCCAGATATGCGTCACAGGGCAGCAGCCAGTATCCGTTTGCTTTGTGTTTGACAGTACTAAAATAATTTATTGCCATTTGTAAGGAAATTTAGCTACATTTCTAATAATATTTACTTTATAAAATAAGGAAATAATATTTTTCTTAATAATGTAGCACTAAAATGAAAGAATCAATTATATATTGCCACAAAAAAAGGAAAATAAAATGCAGAGAATTTGTGGGGGTTTTCAAAAACAATTATTAGTTAGGTTCAAAGAAAAAACAAATCTGTGAATGACTGAAGCCGCAAACTCCCGACTTCGCAGGGGAAACACTGTACTGAAGATTCAGCACAGTACAGTGGTTTCTTCTCAAAGCACACTAAATCTGGAAATGAACAGGTGAGCGGAACCAGCTGTTGAGAAGGTAAATCAGATAGTAAGCCATATCGCCCCCTAAACTTCACAGAGTGTATTACAGTCTGTGAGAAGATGCATAGTCATACATGTACAACACACAGTGAAATTCTTCCTCAGCATTTAACCCATTCACTAAGTGAAGCTGCCCAGAGGCACCCGGGGAGCAAGGGTACCTCAGCAGTGACACTAGCAGTTGGGATTCGAACCCCAGCCCTCTGACTGCAGGGCCAACACCGTAATCACTAGGCATCCACCTGCCTCCACTGGGGTTTTGAGGGTCTGGTGTGCAGTACAGTTTGGTGGTTCCTCCTCATACACTATCAATATATTTGGTGATGTACAGTTTTTTTTTTTAACTATATCCATCCAAATCATTTTGTCAACTAACATCTGGTTTCGTCGATTGAATGTTGCAACCATAATACAATGCACCTAAGTGGTGTGAGTGCGGATGAGTGTGTTTTGGGTTAAGACTAACTCCTATTCTGGACTACTGAAATGCATCATCAACGCTTTAAAATGAAATGCAGATGAAGTAAACACACCCTCCGTTTGGCAGCAGGCCAATGATGGACGTGAGAAAAACAAGGAGTCCCACACCAGTGAACGCCAGCGTGACCCTGCAGGACACAAACCAGGAGTGAAAATTTTATATTTAATCATATTACATGTTATGCATACCTACATACAGTATTGTTAAACTGTTTATAATGTATGAAGGAACAGTTACAGACTCAATCAAAATGTTCGGCCTTTACTTTAGAACAGGAGCTACCAGGCTACCAAAGTCCAGATCTTCATTAAAGACACATTATGCACCTTGTAACTTTAAGCACCTTGCAGTCTGTCGCAGTAAAACATTTGTTCCCATTTCTTTCATTTAATCTACTCAAAATGCCAAAGATAAGACTTTTTGACAGAAATAAAATTGCATATTTACTCCAAGAAGATTAAAAGCAAAATATAAAGAATTAAGGTGTGTCATGTATATATAAGATTTTTGCACAGTACTGAGCATCATGATTCCATAAGGATGAATTGTGTGTATTGAACCTTTTAGGTAAACACACACAAAACACTGCTCATCGCCTGAGAGGGCATAACTAGTTTGGGGGTCACCCATAAACACGCACAAAAAAAAAGACCCACCGCAAAACCAGACAAAGAAAACCACAGCTGTGGTGTGTGTGTGCACGTGTGCGTGCGTGTGAGAGAGAGAGAGAGAGAGAGAGAGAGAGAGATAGACAGAGACAGAGATAGAGAGAGAAAAATGGTATGTAGCTGCCTGGAGCATTCAGGGGAGAAACGTTAGACTCACAGTGGTGGTGAATAATTCATTAAACCTGCTGCCATTTAACAGCAGTGGCAGCCAATAAGATGCCTATTCTTTATCGCATCTACTCTGCTAATTAAAGGACTTAAAGATTTAACACACAAAAAAAAATACCCTCAGGAACATGAACCTTTCACTTTCTCTCTTCCTCACACACAGACACAGACACACAGAGAACACTTTATCTGACAGGCAAGATGAGGGCTGATATTAGTTTCTTCTCTGAAATTGGGTAACAATTCACTCTCATAAGCAAACATATGGTAGAAGAATGTAAAGTTAGCGTGAAGTGGCAGCAGAGTAAGAACCGGATGGCCCGTCTCTGCTGTATCTGAATGGTAGCAGGATGTCATCCTCACCTCCCTGCAGATAAGTGGCATCAGGATGTCCCCTTCACCCAACTGCACCTGACACTACAATGTTCCCCTCACCACACTCTACCCGTGTTCGAACTGTGTACGAGCAACAGCAGGATGCCCCAGTGTAAGAGTAAGCTGCCTCTCCCCTTGTACGGAGAGGCATCAAAATGCTCCTTCTCACCCAACTGAACCTGAGTGACAGCAGGATGTGCTGCCTGCTGTACCTGAGTGGCAGCAGGATGCCATAGCGGATAAGGACCCCAACCCCCCAGAGCACGGTGAGGCGGGTGCTGATGTGTTGGGAGTTGTAGTTGCTTCGGGTCAGAAGGTTCCAGGACTCCAGCTCCTCTGCAGTGAAACGCTTCGTCACTTCGTCGTCCACAATGCTCTCCACGCCTCGCCGGCAAAAGTAGAACATGTCAGACATATCGAACTCGGCCCCACCCAGTCCACTGCCACTCCGCCTCATCTCCTGGATCTCTTGCTCCAAAGATGCTGGCTCCTTCGCTATCATCCCTGAGGGAGCAAGGAAGGCCGTGAGGAAGAGTGCATTAATTGGAATGACTTATCTTTTCACTGCCCCAGGAACATGCAGCAGCACCATGTGGATGTGGATGTCTGTAGATCAGGTTGGCTATGAAAGTTCTCACCATTGCTGCAGGGTTTGTAGAGCTGTTGGTTCTTCTCTTTAGCTCCTCTCTCCATCCTCAGTGTAGCCCACTGCAAACACAACAATATAAATCACAACTCATTAACACACACAGAACAATAAAAACAAAAGAGGAAAGCACGTAATTTAACATCAAATTCAGCATTGCCCCTCATGTCTCTACAGATCTGTGTTTTCTTGACTCCGTTTTTTAGTCAGAATTGCACACAGTAGAGGTGAATGGAACTTGACGTCTGCCTCTAAAATCTCCTCACAGATATTTTTTATGATTGTGCCACCTGACCAGAATCTAATTTCAATTTTCCAACCTTAAATGGTGTCCCAGTTGTAATTTGAGGTTGGTAGGTGTGAGTTGGCTTCCTAGTAGAGGCATATGAACTTTCTATTCCACCTTAAAGCCTGCAGTATTTATGGTCTGAGGTCTACTGAGAAACTGCAGCCTTCATTTTTTAAATATTTTGCTTTGAATCACCTTATTTATCCAAAAACACTTTGACAGGAATAAAATAAGTGTCTTATCTTTGGCATATTGGGTAGATTAAGTGAAAGAAATGTTTTACTGTGACAGGCTGCAAAATGCCTAAGATACAAGATGTCTCTATGAAGGTACTTCAACCACTCAGCATTAAGTATACTGAACAAAGCCTGATCATCTGGAATCATCTGCACCTGTTTCTTCACTGGTTCAGGCTTTAAGATAGACGGTCTTTGTTCTGTTTGAATGATTCATATGTAGGTCATTGTGTGTCTTAACAAATAAACTTTTCTCTGAAACTGGTCAGGTTCAGGACTGGGACTGAAAAGAGTCTCTAAAAGTCTTTCAGGAAGCCTGGAGAATTGTCCAATAAGTCTAGATATTTGGAGGCAAAATATGAAGAATTGAGCGGATTTCTTTGTGGGGTGGTAGAAGCCTAGTGGGTAAAACACTAGCCTGTAAACCCGATGACCGCAAATTTGCAGGTTCAAACCCCCACTTTCTACCATTGTGTCCTTGAGCAAAACCCTCAGTTGCACCAGGAAGACTCTCCCTGTAACTAAAGTTTGTAAGTCGCTCTGGATAAAGGCGTCTGCCAAATGCCGTAAACATGTCAGCGTGTTTAAGGTGACACTGAGAATCTGAAGCTGAGGAGAGGAGGTGAACAGGTGTGTGAGTGTTCAGTCACAACACTAATAAGAGACAACAAACACGTCTCACTAAATACATTTTGGTTGGAGGGGATTTTCAGTACAGCCTTCCCCCAGGAATCACACACACATACAGTAAACAGGCCATCAGGGACCCACACACATCTGCTCATCCCTCCATCCTTCTGTTACATTGTCCTTTAGGGATACAAGAGCTTTGCTGTGCTCCCTACACACACACACACACACACACACACACACACACACACACACACACACACACACACACACACACACACACAC
>JBBJLR010151783.1:0-15213 GCA_037577145.1 Brachypetersius gabonensis
CTCCACAGTTAGATGGGGCTCGGTGACCCCTTTCCAACGACCCCTCGAAAACCGTTATTAGCTGAAAACCGTTCACCATGAACAAAAGTAATGGGACACCGGGGCGAGGTGAACGTTTTTCGGGTTGTTGGAAAGAGTGTGAGATATAAATAAATAATTCCATGAAATGAACATTGTTTATGAGTTATGACTCACGAGTTGCAGCACCGAGTCCGAGTCAAGTCTCGAATCGCTGAGGGAAGTCTAAAGTCAAGTCACAAGTCTTTGTTTGTGTGACTTAAGACTCGAGTCCCCATCTCTGGCACATCATGACCAATCTATTGTACAACAGCCAGGCAGATGTACAGGGCTGTCTGGTTGCTTTGCTCTGCTGTAGCCCAATCGAGGCACGTTTTTGATGCCTGGGGCATTCTGACATGACATTCTGCACATCAGTGTTGAATTCGAATATCGGCGTGGCATGTCTGCTTGCACAGTTCTCTCACTTCTCTTTTGATCCCTGTGATCCACAGGTGGTTTCCATCCATAACATGGTAGTGGTAGTGAGGTGCCATCCTCAGCTAACCCTTGAAACAGCTGAGCATAAAAAGTCCAGACAATCTGGGAGATGCTGCTGTTTCTAGTATCAGCTTTAGATCATGCATTTAGACCAGTGGTTCCCAACCTGGGGTCCGTGCCCCCCTGAGGGGGGCGCACAATTTTGTCTGCACTGATTTTATTTTTTAAATTTTATTCATAAAAACATTAAATTCATACAATCCCAATGTCTGAGAAACGTAAAAGTGTGTATGTGTGTATATAAGAGTATAAAAACCTACAACCACTGTTTATTTTTTGCAAATAAAAGTTTGTAATTAATCACTTCATTATTTTTGTGCGTCTATGGGGGTAGGAGTTGGGGTTGGGGGGGGCCTGGCTTGTCTTGGACACAGGCAAGAAGGGCTTCAAGGAAAAAAGGTTGGGAACCACTGGTTTAGACCATTCCAACAATAAATCACTTCATTCTGAAAGGTGCTCCTCCTTCCACCAATACCACCACCATGCCATGTCCTCTCTGTTCCTCTCTTCATTAGTCTAGCTTGTCTCTTGTCTCCAGTTATTTCCTGTCCTCCAGTTGTCTCCTGTCCTACAGCTATAGTGTTGTACACTAAGCTAGTCCTAGACACACTGGTCTTCCATTTGATTCACATCCTAAACAAATGACAAAAGTTGTTTGCAGTAATCCTGAGAACCGTGTATCAGTAAAATCGGATTTGAATAAATATAAACAATGTAAAACAGTCTAGAACCGGTGTTTGTTCTCCTACACTCTCAGCGCTTTCTGCTCTTTCTCTCGGCGCGCCGCCGCTCAGCCGCTCTCCGGAGCCCCTCCCTCTGAGGCGGAGACTGTCCTGAAAGCTCTCCCGAATTCAGATTTTGGGTTCTTTAAAATAAAAGAAATTTGTTCATTTTCGTTCTTTATGGTCATTTGTGTGTGATGCTGTTTTTTTAACCCCAGTGGTGGTTTTTATTATTAATGGTTTTTAAATTACAGTCACTTTGGTTCTACGTGACACAGGAACACCAAACGCAGCTCAGCAGGATGTCTGACACCTCAAGCACCAACACACACCGGGGGAACTTCCACAAAGGAGTTATTTGGCTGTATGACGATGATTTATTGTGCTTCCAGCATGCACCAGTGCCGCTCTTGTTCTTGGGGTTAAACATTTTTAAGTACAGTGAACAAAAGCCAAGCAAAACCAATAAGCGTTAGACTAGGTCTTCATTACTAGCACTGCTTGACATTGCAGATGTACAGCTCATGAACAGAAGCACTGAATGTCATGAAAATGCTATGTAAAGTCTTTATAAACCAAATGTAATGCTTTAATTTGTGGGAAATTTTGTGGCAATATTGCTATTAACTGGAGCAAAAGGGTCATGCCAGTTAGGGGTCAGAGGTGAGGGGCTGTGGGAGCTTTTGGGGCCACCCAATAACAAGAAGAGAGGAAATGAAGGGTATAAAAAGTAGCAATAAATCACCTGAGGTCTGGAAATACTATCAGGAAAACTGTACGAGTATTCATAGCATCTGGTCAATGACCAGCCATAACATTCCAAGCTCTTAACACAGATTTATGATGCCCAATGTAGCTTATTATTGCAAGATGAATTGTGCAATAAACTCTGATCTGGTTTACACTACCTATTAACACAATGTTTGCAAAACATGACAAACGTATTTACACACAAATACAAAAGGAAATATGTTTAAATGAAAAAAACCTGATTCCTCGTTCCAGAGATGATTATGGATTACGAGATTCTGGCTAATTTAAAAAGAGGCCTCTCCCTCTTTCCACAGAACAAAGTAAAAAAAGGATTGATCTACTCATGACAGAAATCAGGCCTGGTTATTATATTCTCAGGGACAATTAAAGAAGCAGAAACAAACACTGCGGGGGAACAATGTGTGTCCCACCAAACTACAGCCACAATGCAAATAAGTCTTTAGAACAAAGAACATTTTAATAAGAGTTTCACTCTGTGTTATAGATTAACTGCTCATTTCTTTGTTGAGAGTAAGGCTCAGTAAGAGACTCTGGTCTAGTCTTTCTTGTAGGGTTTTTTGGGGGTCTGGAATTTTGTTTACTCTGAAAGCAACAAGTTCAAAGCCCACAAAACCTAACAGTCCTTGAACTTGTAGTAGGGCTGTTGCTGATCAAGCGTGATGAAGATGGATGGCTCACTGGACAGAGCAATGCATTCCTAAATGGTAAAGAACTGTTTGAAGTGTAATTTATTATGCATTGCAGCATTCTTAGCATACAGTTGTATATTTGAATATTTTAAGGCTGCTAAAGTTAACGTGTTATTATCGCGTTAACGCATTATTTACTTAATGCCGACAATTATTTTATCGCGCGTTAATGCAGGTTTTTAAAATCCTTTTATTTTGAAAGTCGGTGCTTTTACCGTAGTAACGCGAGCAGCAGCGGACTGGGACTTTCTTTACCAGGTTGGGTGGCCGCATCTTGGGCCTTATTGCAGAATGCACAGATTGCCAGTCCGCCTCTGAACACCAGCGCTGAGCTATTTAACATGAACAAAAGTAATGGGACATCTGACCCCGCAAAAACCAGCCGACACGTACGGCAATCCCATTACTTTTGTCCATATAAGACGCCTTTTGTGACTTTAATACTGGTTCCGCCAACATGCTTTGCAGCTGCTATAATGGCTGCGCTCCCATGCTCTGGAAACTTGTTTTTCAATAACAAGCTAGATAAAACGTGAACGCCCTGCAGTGGCAAATAGCTTTGGTTTTATATTTGACTACATTAATTAATGTTTTTACAGAAATATTTGAACTTCAGCTTGTCACGATCGGAGCGAGAACTGACTGGACCTTGGCCACAACTGTTGTGTGGTGGAAGAGCCCAAGCTGAGAACACGAAAGAGCAGGTGAGCCACGTGGTTTATTCTAAGAACACTCCTTAACAGAGTAGGGACTCGCACCAACGAGTCCGCGTTCTCACACACACACACAGGTAGATAGAGAGAGAAGCTCGGGAGAGCTAAACGGGTAGGTCGACACGTGTGGCATGAAGATGAACTTAAATGTCTGTGCGATGTGTGGTTACCTGTTTCCTCTATTTATAGTCACCGTGAGTCATTTCCGATGCCTGTTGACGTCACATAACCTGGTGTGCGTGACAGTACGCGCCCCTCCAGGACCGGCACCAGACGGTCCAGGCTGAGAGGATACCCAGCGACGGTAGTCCCGGATGAGAGCAGGGTCCAAGATGAATCCAGGACCGTTCCTCCGGACCATAGCCGTCCCAATCGACCAGGTATTGGGTGCCACGGCCACGGCGTCGCGAGTCCAGGATCCGCCGGACCGGGTAGACGGGACCACCGTCGATGGTCCGAGGCGGAGGTGGATTCGGAGTCTGGGGAGACAGAGGGGAGAAGTGAACAGGTTTTAGCTGAGAGGCATGGAAAACAGGGTGTACCTTGAGAGATGCAGGCAGCAGGAGCCGGAAGGTGACAGGGTTAATCTGATGGGTGATTTTGTAGGGACCCAGGAACCGGGGTGAGAGCTTCTTGGAGTCCGTGTGAAGGCAGATGTGGCGAGATGAAAGGTAAACCCTGTCACCAACGTGGAACAGTCGTCTCGGAGGGTGCCGACGACCGTGCTGCCGTACGTACCGGGCATTGGCCGCGACGATGGTCTTCCTGGCGCTGGTCCACAGCCGCCGGCACCTGCGGACCAATCGTTGGGCCGACGGGACATCAACCTCCGGTTCCAGATGGGCGAAGACCGGAGGTTGGAACCCGTGACAAACCTCGAAGGGGCCTTAGTCCGGTGGCGGAGGATTGATGGAGGTTATAGGACAGTTTTGCCCAGATGAGGTAGTCGGCCCAGGAGCGCTGATGATCGGAGGCGAAGCTTCGTAGGAAGCGCTCCAGCTATTGATTGGTCTGCTCCGTCTGACCGTTCGTCTGAGGATGGTATCCAGACAAGAGGTTGATAGTCGAACCGATCAGACGGCAGAAGGCCTTCCAAAACTTTGCGGTGAACTGAGGCCCTCTGTCCGAGACAACGTCCGTGGGGAACCCATGCAGTCGGACTACGTGTTCGAGTACGATTTTGGCTGTTTCCAGAGACGTGGGGAGTCCGGCCAGGGCCACCAGGTGAACAGCTTTAGAAAAGCGGTCGACTATAGTGCAGATGGTATCCTTCCCTCTGGACTCCGGCAGGCCCGTAACGAAGTCCAGGGCGATGTGCGACCAGGGGCGTTTTAGTACCGGCAAGGGCTGGAGGGGCTCCCCCGCCGGGGTGTTGGATGTCTTCGCCCGGGCGCAGACCGCGCAGGCCCGGACTTAAGCACAGATGTCCTTCTACATGCCTGGCCACCACAAGGCACGTTGGAGGAAGGTGATGGTGCGGGTGGTTCCTGGATGACCAGCCAGCGCGGAATCATGAGCCCAGTGAAGGGCCTCCTGGCACGCGGGTGGGCACGTATAGACGGCCAGCTGGTGTTTCAGCAGGAGATGGTTCCGAGGCCTGTTCCTGGTGGACTCTGTCTTCCAACCCCCACCGGAGAGGAGCGACGATGACGTGAGGGGGCAAGATGGGCGCTGGGTCCATCCGGGGGCTTTCTGCGGTGTACTGGCAGGAGAGGGCATCAGCCTTGATGTTCTTCGGCCCCGGACGGTACGAGATGTTAAAATAGAACTGTTCAAAGAACAGAGCCCATCTTGCCTGACGAGGTTTGAGTTGGTGGGCGTTCTGGATGATGATGAGGTTCTGGTGGTCTGTCCAGACTGTAAATGGCTCACTGCCACCCTGGAGCCAGTGATGCCATTCTTCTAGAGCCCACTTGATGGCAAGCAGCTCACGGTACCCCACCCCGTAACGCTGCTGCGTGGGATCAAGTTTTCTAGAGAAGAAGCAACAGGGGTGTTGCTTCTGGTCTGGACCTTGCTGCGAGAGGACGGCCCCTACGCCCACATCGGAGGCGTCCACCTCGACAATGAATGCCTTGGACTGATCAGGATTAATAAGGACAGGAGCAGTAGTGAAGAGGTGACAGAGCTGGTGAAAGGCAGCGATGGCATCAGAGGTGAGACGAAAGGGTCCGGTCATGGTTCTGGTGAGGGCAGTAAGAGGTGCCGCAACCGAAGTGAAGCCCCGGATAAATCACCGATAGAAATTGGTGAACCCCAAAAAGCGCTGAAGCTGCTTAAACGAGGTGGGTAGGGACCACGAACGCACAGCATCCAGCTTCTGGGGATCCATGGCCACGCCTTGGGAGGAGACAACATTACCAAGAAATGTGGTGGTGTGCTCTCCAACTTACAGCCAGCAACCTCTTTAACACCGCCCGGACATGCTGGGTGTGCTCCTCAATAGTTTAAATAATGATGTCGTCGAGGTAGGTACAAGCCCACCGACCCAGCATGTCCCGAAGGACGTCATTGATCAGTTGCTGGAAGGCAGAGGGGCTGTTACAGAATCCGAAATGCATTACCAATGTCTCATAGTGTCCGGTGGGGGTGATGAACGCCATCTTCCACTCATCTCCCTCTCTGATGCGCACGAGATTGTAGGCGCTCCAGAGGTCCAGCTTGCTGAAGATCCGAGCACCAGAGAGAGAGTCCAGGGCTGTAGTGATGAGAGGAAGCGGGTGCCGGTTCTTGATGGTAATCTTGTTGAGCCCCCGATAGTCAAAGGGGCGGAGACCCCCATCTTTCTTCTTAACGAAGAAGAACCCCGTGGCGACGGGGGAAGTGAAGGGACGGATGGTCCCGTTGCGAAGGCCCTCGGCGATGTAGTCCTCCATGGCCTTCTGTTCCCCCGCAGTGAGAGAGTAGAGACGGCCTAGGGGCGGTACCAAACCCGGCAGGAGGTCGATGGCCAGGTCGTAGGAATGGTGGGGGGGCAAGCGCAGGGCCCTTCACTTGCTGAAGACCCCTGCCAAGTCGCGGTATGGTACCCCTGCCAAGTCGCCAAGTCGCGGACGGGAATGGTCTCCGTGTCGACGTCGGGGGCCTTGGACTCCCCGGAACACGTCCCAACCGGAGCCGTGGTGCAGAGCTCTCTGCAGGTCAACCCCCACTGAAGGATCTGGTTCTGAGTCCAGGAGATGATGGGGTCGTGTTTCAGCAACCAGGGGTGACCAAGGATGAGGGGCGGTGAGGAGAGGGCAGTTACCAAAAACTGTATCCACTCTGAATGTCCCTCCAGCGACATAGTGACAGGCAAGGTGCGGTGAGTGAGTGGACTGTTGGAGAGAGGGCGACCGTCCACGGCTGTGACGTTAACCGGTTGGGATAACACTTCAGTTTCAAGCCCCAACTGGGTAGCATAAGTATGATCGATGAAGTTACCAGCCGCTCCCGAATCAACGAAGGCGGAGGTTCCGATCTGTTTGTGACCCAGATGGAGCTTTACCTGTACCACAAGCTGGGAAATGTTGAGATGACAGGAGGTGGAGTCCGGGGAACCAAGTGGGAACCTCCCTGTCTTCACTTGGTCTTGTCATTTCCCGGACAGAGAGGACAGGCGGGGCGACGATGTTTGGAGGAGCCGCAGTACGCGCAGAGACCCTCACGGAACCGCCTCTCCTTCTCGGCTGCGGACAGGGAAGTGCGTCCTATCTGCATGGGTTTACCCGCTCCTAAGAATGGGCCCTCAGAGACAGGAGGTGGCGTCCGGAAGGTGGTGCTAGAGGAATCTGGACACGGGTCATGGAGGGGGGCGCAAGCGCCAGCCAGACGCAGGTCCACTCGAAGACACAGCTGGATCATGCCCTCTAGCGATTCAGGGAGTTCTCTGGCAGCCAGCTCCCTCTTCATCCGGCTGTGCAGACCCTCATAATAGGCCATCTGAAGGGCGGCGGCGCTCCAGGATGTCTAAACCGCCAGAGTGCGGAATTCTGAGGTGTACTGACTGACGCTACGGTCTCCTTGACGCAGGTGATAGAGACGAGAGTCCACCACCACCGCGCTCTCTGGATGTTGAAAGGCGGCCTTGAGCTGACTGGTGAATTCAGTGTAGTTGTGTGCAGTAGGGGTGTCGGCTCTCAAGACCGCCGAGGCCCATTCAGCTGCCTGCCCAGAGAGGAGGGACGAGAGAAGTGCGATGCGGGCTCGATCAGATGGATAACGGAGGGGCTGGAACTCAAAAACAAGGGAGAGACTAGTAAGGAAAACATCACACTTTCCGTCCCTACCATTCCACTTGTCAGGGAGTGAGATTTTTGGAATGAGATGTGGAGGAGGGGGAGGAGCTGAAGCAGTGGGTTGGACTTGGGCGGCGGCCTGGGGAGGGTCTGCCTGGTTCCACAGGCGGGGCTTGGAGAGTCTGCTGCAGGATAGTCACCTCGGCACGGAGATTGTACGTCTCCGTGCGAAGAGCCACGACCTCTTGCTGCAAAGCCGTGATCTTTGCCACCTGTTTTCCCAGCATATCCCACAGACGTGCCACATCCGCTTGGCTCAAGGACACAGACATTCTGTCACGATTGGAGCGAGAACTGACTGGACCTTGGCCACAACTGTTGTGTGGTGGAAGAGCCCAAGCGTGAGGACACGAAAGAGCAGGTAAGCCACACGGTTTATTCTAAGAACGCTCCTTAACGGAGTAGGGACTCGCACCAACGAGTCCGCGTTTTCACACACACACACACAGGTAGATAGAGAGAGAAGCTCGGGAGAGCCAGGTTACTCACGGTACCGGAGTTAAATGGGTAGGTCGACACGTGTGGCATGAAGATGGACTTCAGTGTCTGTGTGATGTGTGGTTACCTGTTTCCTCTATTTATAGTCACTGTGAGTCATTTCCGATGCCTGTTGACGTCACGTAACCTGGTGTGCGTGACACAGCTGTGCGACTGTGTTAAAGAGAACACTGCGGTTAAAAATTTCCTTATTTGTTTACAGCCTGTTTTTACAGTGTTATTCCACTTTTGCCATTAATAAAGATAAATCTGCACAAAGCAAACATATTTGTCTACTCCTATGTTGGAGTATTAAAAACAGTATATTTATTACAGACTTAAAGGTGCAATTAATCGCGAGTTAACTACGGCAAACATGAGATTAATCGCGATTAAATATTTTCATCTACTGCAAACCCTAATTATTATTATTATTATTAATGTTGTTGTTGTTGTTATTGTTATTATTATTATTATTATTATTATTATTATTATTAGTGAAGGATGGGGTGTCATCAATGCCCTGATAGTTCTCTACAAGGCTTGGCGTGTAATGGCTCTTATAAAAAGCCAAAATATGCCCTTTTTATTTAAGGGTTTGTATCTAAGCCTGTCTGAGACCCTATTCACTCTAAGATCACAGCACTGTGTGCTCTAAAATTATCCAACACCTGCTTTGTCATTTTGTTGAGCTGTATATAAGGTGCTGCCTGAACCATCACAGCCTCAGGGCTCTCTGATATTGACACCAATTCCTGCTGTGGAACCTCTCCACTGGACCAGACCTACTGGTTCCCTTCATGTCTATTTAAAAGTGCTACTACTCAGTGTTACTCCAAGCAACACAACTGTTTCTTCTTTGTCCAATAGACCCTTTGGACAATAGAAGCCAACACAACGTTACATAATTATATTTTTAAATAAATTGAAAACACAAAAACATGAATATACCATATTCTGCATTCTATGAACATATTTTTTATAAGAAGTTCTTTAATGATCTGCTTCAGATTGTTAAGGTTTAATAAATGTTAAAGGTCCAATGGCATGAAAATTTCACTTTTAACATTAATACGAGTTCTCCTAGCCTGCCTATGGTCCTGCAGTGGCTAGAAATGGTGATAGGTGTAAAGAGTGCCTTGATCATTATGCTCCACCGTTGAGAGAACGAGGGCTCAGATGGCCTGATCTGGAATTTTGCCCTCATGTAGTCATACGGGGAAAGGTTATCATGCTTTGCCCGCCCAGAAAATTTCGCCTCTCCTCCCCTAAAAAATTAGCTCCACTGACGGTCAATGCGATCATGGCTTGCAAACGAACAAAGCATGGTAGTGTCTACGAACCATGACTGCGTGTCTACCAGCCATTGCTAAACACTGTAAACATTAGCGTATGGTATCGTGGCCACAACCTGGCCCCTCCCCCACCCTCCACCTTGCCTCGCCTCTCTCCTCCTCATTTGCATTTAAAGCTATAGACACAGATATGGCGCACCCTCGGGAAAACTCATTGTGGGACTGTCTCAAAGTGGCTGTAATTCTGCACCAAGGCTGAATTTCGGAAATAGACTTCAGATACAGTATTAGGGGACCACTAAGACCTATATAAAAGGATAAAAATCATCATGTCATGGGACCTTTAAAGTAAAATGATTGCATAGGTTAGCAGACATCCAGAAGGGGGAGCTCTAACTGGTTCTGTTGGTTCATATCACTCCAAACTAATATTTCAGTTTGAAGGACAACTTTTCTATTTCACTAGTATCAAACACTGGAAATTTTATTTTGTATCAAAAGCACAAATTGTACAAAAACTGAATGTAAACTGCCAATTACATCTTAATGTCTGTATATCATTTAAGCAGTGGCGCAAAAATGGGGTATGCAGTATATGCAGTGCATATGGCTGCACCGCCGGGGAGGGCACCAAAACAAGGGAGGGACAGAAAAAATCATTAGCATTTATGTTTTAAAACTGTTCTTGTGCTTTTAAATCATGACTATGCCTTAAATATGCTGTTCAAAATATTTAAGAAACGTAGTGCCTGGCCACTGGTAGTAGATGTTATGACCAGTGATGCTGCTGGTGGGTGAGGGAGTGGGGGGGCGGTGTTGCATACCCCCTTAAAAGTGAGTAGTTGCGCCCTTGCATTTAAGCCTGTGAGATTCACCATGCCCAGCCTGTTTAATGGTCGGGGAAACAATGCAGTCTTACCTGCTGTGATGATTACTGGCTTCTGATTACCTCACCCAATATGTTGTCCACCTAACCTTTGCTGAACACTCCAGAATTTTAATCAATAGTCTGTCTCTCATCCCTCATGAACTCCCAACCTGTGGGTTGTCTAATCCACCTGTGAGATCCGCCTGTAATGTGCCTTGTGAACTCCAAATCTCACATTGTCTTTTTTTTTGTCTTGTGCTCACTGGTCTTTCTCTTGAAAAAATCAGCAAATGAATGCTTTTGGTAGTAGCTGTTTTCAGAAGGTTTGTGCAGGTCTTTGATGGTCGCTTGCTGGATTTTTGCTGGTCTAAGATGGTTGAGGTCGTTCAGATGGACGAGGTGAAAACATACCTTATGCTAGTCAACAGGTTTAGATGATAAGACTAGTTTGATCAAGCCTGGCTTCTTTCTCTGTGGAGTTTATATGATCTCCTTCTGGCACGTAACAGTAAATATGAGTTTGTTTTCTCCAACAGTACATAGACATGCACACCAGGAGCGCTGGAGATGCTAAATTGCCTCTAGGTGTGAGTGTGAGTGTTTGTGTGTCTACCCTGTGCTGGACGGTTGACCTGTTCAGAATGTTTCACCATAGGAACCAGTCACCATAGGAACACTGTGATGGGATCCAACAACTCTGGTTTGGGTCGAGCTTATTGGAGTAATAAGTATTTGTGTTATTTATCTGTTTCATGATTTTGTTTCCATAGAAAACCAATATAAATGATTGCCACCAAAAAAGAGAAAAGAGTGGCTCCTTTCAAGGAGCTTCATTTCAGGGATGTTTTTCCTGCCACTATTGCCTTTTGGTTTGCTCAGTAATGGTCAAGACCTGGAAAAGCTGATTAATAAGTATTGTTTTTGAGCGGAAATCCCACAGATACAAATAAAGAAAACTCTTTGCTCTGTTACATAAAACATATTTAAAGGTGCAGTTTATGAAAACTCTAGTTTACACAATATTCCACTTATCCCATTTTTCCAAGTTTTCTTTGGTTTTGCACCAGAGCTATTAGGCCAATATGGTTAACAAACACAAAGTCAATACTGACCCAAATCTATTGTGTTATTGTGTTAATTGTGTCCAAAACTTCACATAAATCTAGGAAAACTGCTTTCAGCTCTTCACTGAGGTAGCATTAAGGTGATTTGTGAATGTAGTTAAGAATGCTGTATGACTTACTGTGAGCTATAATAAAAAGAACCAAAGTGTGATGGGCAGCCACTTTAGACAACAGCGTCTGCTTTTACAAAGCACCTCAGGAACAGAGGTACTAATCTACAGTCAGTTTTTGTGGCAACCATCATGAATACAAAGGAATCTGATCCAAAATCATCTTCCTTCGGCCCTGGCATTGTCTCAAAAGGCTTACTGCAGTGTTCAGAAGCAGTGACCTGAGACTCCATCACTGCCCTTTAGAAGGGGAAAGCAGGAAGAGCCTAATTCCACTCACTTCTAAAACACTGATGTGCTCAAGATCTGTCCATAAGAACCTTGACAGAGGCTTCTGTGGTGCCTGGGGATCACGGACGAGGCTTCTTCAGATTTGAGCCGGTAGCCAGATCTTTGCAGAGGTTATTTTTTACGGAGGCTCGAACATCTGTGACCTCCTGCAAGAACCAGAACTTGCATTTCCTGAAGCAACACCTGATGCAATCATTTGAAACAAACACAGACATGGGTTGCTTGAGGTTAAATCTCTACTCATAAAAGAAAATATTAAAATGATGAAAAAATAATCTCACTGTCATATTGTAGGGCAATTTCTGCCTAGCCTTTTTCTTTTCCATGAGTGCCTCTCACAAAATGAGATTTACTAACAAAACAAACCTCGTCTCTTAAGGACACTGATTTCAGGAACATGGTGATTGCTCAGCTTCATGGAAACGTCAGTTCTGTTGCCAGAATTGAGAGGTATTGCAGCATGTTTCCCTCAGCTAGGTGAGTAACTACAGGTAAATTCATTAATGTCGACTTTTGAATCAATTTTGGCCACATGGAGCACCGCTAATTTTTTTCAAACTGCCACTAACCTCATTGGACAAACCAGCGGATTTGGGCGGTGGGGGGCAATTATGAGTGAAGCTATTTATGCTCTCTTGTACAGGAGCTGTACAAGAGAGCACAACTCTGTCGGATAAGTTGTTCAAGCCATAGATTTCACAATGGATCCTTGTGAATTGATCATTTATAGGCTTTCAAATATGTTTGTACTCGAGATTTTCCAAAAGATTACTTTCATATATGGAAGATGTTATATTATTAAATCAGCAAAAATGTGACAACGCAAACCTAGCATCTTTAGTGCAATAAAAAATGTTTATTTAATGAAGGATCACTCTCAAGAGAACAGATTCTACAGAGCAGATCATTAAAATCTCATTGTTTCACAGTTTAATAAAGAAAACTAAAAGAATTCTGTTTTATTAAACAGAAATGTGTATGCTTGTTTTAAATTAGACAATTTTATATATACATATACACTTTATATACACATTTACTAGACTACTGAATATGGACATGATCATTCAATGGCAAGTTCTGTGTAGTTATTAAAACTGCACTGCTCTAAATATGTGATGTTAATTTTTTTAGTCATTTATTAACTTGTTAAACATGTGTGTGTTTGAATTATGTATTTTATAAAAGCTGGGTGTTATATTGACATTACTCTACCTTGTTGTGCCTCCTCTGTGACACATAACCTTTAGAACTCATTTCACTCACATTTCTTTCACAGTAAAGCAACAATTAAAACACTCCTTTCTTCTGACTTTTAGTTTGAGTTCCTTCATGGTACCCATAATGTCGCACTGGATGAAAATAATGTTGCTGATCAGGAGAAACATTACATTACATTACCTTACATTACACTTATCCAGGACAGTGTGAGCACCAGAGGAGATTTGTGCTAAATCTCCTCTGGTTTTAAGTGCTAAAAGTTTTAAGTGCTAAAATCTTTATGAAGGTAGTAGTAGTGCAAGGAGATTGAGAAGATGGTTTCTGAACAGATGATACAATAATAAGACCTTAACAGATAAAAATATTAAAAGATGTCTTCCAAGGTTATATTAGAGGTTATTTAAATGTGAACATTTTATTTTGGCCAAAAACAAGCTTGAACGCTAAAGTTTTCTGATTCTATTTAAGAGAACGCATGAAATCAATTACCTATTAATTAATTGCAACTGTGTTTCATGTATTTTCAGGTCACATTTCACATGGTTAGTCTATGATACTAATGATAAGATATTATTAAGGATATTATTAAGCACATTATCAGAAAACTACACACTTCATATCATGTCATATCAGTTCTGTAGTAGCATTAGCCATGTAGCTCTGCTAGCCTACTCTGTGCTATCATTATTCTACACTTTGCCTGGATGTGTCAGCCAAAAGGTGAGGCTGTCCTGGTCACCAACACCTGTCCTGAATCTGCTTGTCACTTTCTGACTAATGTTGTGAACCAACATCTTGCACCATGCTCTCTTTTATACTTAGTTGTGTTATTTGTCATTTTGCTGCAATTGCAGCTTTGTTCATTTATTTCAGTCCTTATTTAAAGCTCTCTGTTGGAGTGTCATTTTGAAGCCTCCATTCTTCACAGTCAGCAAATGTTAATTTGTTAAACTGATTTAACAGAGCCATTTTTGTGGTGGGAATCTCATCAAGGTCTGCGACGTCCCCAACAAGAGTGAAGTATTTTTAATGTGGTGAATCATTTTATTTATAGCATCAAACTATACTATAATATTATAAGACCATTATAACATTACAATTTTACATTTGATTTTATTATAACATACACTATTACATATAATATGACTGGATTATTACACTGTGACAAACAACTCACCCTAAACCAAAGAGGTAAATTTGTTAAATTCCATGGAGGTTTAAAAGAGAGGCAGACCTTGGCTCCAAGAAACAAAAGATTAATGTTCCTTTAAGATGTCTTTAAATATACAGTATTCATTATTGTACAGCATGTCATTATTACACAGTTGTATCCAGAATCATTAAATTACATTATATGATATTCCAAGCATAAACATGTATACAGGCTCTTTAGGGAAACACACTCTTGCACACACAGGAATTCAGCTTCAACCATTAAACAGGACCTTTCATCTTTAACTATTAAACAATAGAACTCAGCAGAAGGTTTGTGTACATTAATGTAGCGGAAACACTCCTTGAGTATGAAAACAATCCATTTTCATGCATTAAATTCCCAGGTCTCTCCGTACTCCACACACAATACATGGACATTTCCTTGCAGCTCTACTATTGAATCTTGTTCAGGGAGAATTAGAAAAGGATGTGAGGAGACCTAACAGAGCCCAGTTGGCTGTACATGTTGTATCTTATTCTTCTTTTTTGCAATGTACTTTAGATGCAGTGTAACATTGCTATGTAGAGGTTTTTGAACCATTTTCCCCTTGAGCTGTAAGAAATATAAATCATAACATAATAAGAAATGTTAGTCAAGATTTGATTAGGGCCAATATATTAATAATTGAGAAATTCACTGATTTTTAGAATGTTTGTTTTTGTTTGTGTTTTTTATTTTGGTTTAAAGATCAGTGAGTCTAAAGAGTGTTTGGTGGAGGTGGTATAATGGTCTGGATCTTTGCAAAGACATTTTAGACAATTTTATGCTTCCAGCTTTGTGGCCACAGTTTGCAAAGGACATTTTCCCATCAGGCATGACTGTGAGTCTGTTCACAAAGATAGGTCTGGTTTAGAGGAACTGTAATGACCTGCACTCCTGAC
>JBBJLR010151801.1:0-15211 GCA_037577145.1 Brachypetersius gabonensis
TATTTATTTTCTGTATGCTTGATGCACTTATATTGTAAAATACACTGGCTCTTGCACTTTAAAACTCAAACCCGCTCCCATTGTTCTTATTTCATATGTGCTACTTTGGGACACCTTGCCACCTCACTCTTCATTTATGAGTAGTTTTACATCTGAACCCTGATTCACATCGCTAGCCGTAACACCGTTTATGTGGCACCACTTCGTGGTTGAGTTGCTGTCATTCCCAATCTCTTCCGCTTTGTTATAATACCACTGACAGTTGACTGTGGAATATTTAGCAGCAAGGAAATTTCACAACTTGTTGCACAGGAGGCATCTTATCATGGTACAACAGTAGACGACTCATTGTTTTACAAATGTTTGTAGAAGGGTCTGCATGCCTAGGTGCTTCTCACTGTCCTCTGTATGCTTCCAAGTCCTCCTTTAGAGCCCCAGACCTTCACACCGTGACCCGTCACTCCTGCTTGGTACACAGAAAGGAGAGAGGGAGGGAGAGAGCTCAAGATGAAACACACAGTCAGGAGGTGCTCGAGGTCCGCTGATTGAGGTGAAGCTGTTCTTTCTTTTGTTGTCTTTTGTTTTCGTTTTAAATATGTTATGTTTTACTGTGAAATTATAATTTTTCTATAATTTTCAATTTTATTGTAAAGTCTCCAATTTATGTAAAGCATCTTTGAGCACCGTTAAAAGCACATTATAAATAAAATGTATTATAATTATTATCGGTTTGCACATTACACAGCTCCCAATGACTTATTACAAATAACCATGCCATGACATAACAAGGACAGCCACTAGAACTCCCCCTGGTGGTCTAAGCCATGCACTTTATCTGACCTTGTTGCAAGTAGCAGCTAAATTGATTCTTTAGCAAAACCTTGTTTTAGTAGTCAAAACATGTTTGGTGTTCAAAGTTTTCTCCTTTAGTTTTCCAAAGTATAATGGAGTAATAAAAGTGCACTGCTGCCAGGTTAGCATTATACTAAAGTCATGTCTGAATCATCAAACTGTGCTTAAGGTTTATGTAACCTTGTTATATCTTCAAGAACTCTGTGTTAAAAAACCCTCAATGACCAGCACTGTATGGCGATTTCCACTTAGGCAGGGTTGGAGGTGACCTCATGGGTTTTCATCTGGCGGTGCTCTGCCTCCAGTATGACATGACAAGGTCACTTTAACCTTAAGCACAGTTTGATGATTCAGACATGAGTTTATTCAGACATGCTCTGCCTCCAGTTGTGTACCCTGGGTTTATGGTTTGGTATGGATATCTGTAGAAGATCATGGTTTGGTATGGAAATCTGTAGAAGTGCAGCCACCAAGCACAGCAGCACTTGGTTGTGTTGGAGATACTGTGGGATTTGACTGGTTTAATCTCTATCTGTGTCCACTTGATGTTACCCTGGAGTTTGTTCAGCAGGAATCTGGTGCATGCCTTAGTCAATGTTGTAGTTGTCATGTCATCCATAAATGCCCTAACTGGAGGAAGATGCAGCCCACTGGAGGCGTTCCCCTCCAACCACCCACCGGGAAGCTTAAATAATTAACTCCATCGCCACGGTGAAGGCCAGAAGGGAAATTGTGCAACCTGCCACATAAGCCAATCTCCAGGTGCTGTCAGGCAGTTGTATTATCCTGGATTGCAATGTAATCCTAGAAATAGGCTTTGACCAGCCTTGTGATGGCCTCTGGGACTTATCCCTACCTTCTGAACTGAGGTGTCAACATAGTCGTTCTTCTGCTAGAATGCTGATAGTCTTTGGACCACAACACTGAAGAAAATGTTTCCTGAAGCTGATCTGGTGCAATTGATGTATGTTTGATGAGTTCTTCTCTTTCGGAATCAGAATCACACCTGCCCTTCTCTGTGCCCTAGGTATAATGACCTTTTCCCACGCCACTCTCATCAGTTTCCAGAGAACCTTCAAGACACCTGGTGTGTTCTGCCAAATGAATGTAATGCAATGTAATGTAATGTAATTAAATACATTTCATTGTAGCTACAGAGGAACTAGAAAAGAGAATTTACAAGGAATCAGCAAGGGGCCTGCATAATAATCTCACAGCCTGATGCCTCCTTAGAGTATGTACAGTCATTAGAAACTATCACATTTAAACATTTACATTTATTTACATTTATGGCATTTAGCAGACGCTTTTATCCAAAGCGACTTTCATTCCCTACCTACAGGGGACAGTCTCCCTGGAGCAACTTGGGGTTAAGGGTCTTGCTCAAGGACCCAGTGGTGGTGCTGAAGGTAGGATTCGAAGCCACGACCTTCTGATCTGGAGGCAAGTATCCTACCCACTGAGCTAGCTCCACCCTCAAACATCTAAACTGTACATAGAAAGAGTAACTAAAATCTAAACAAACTGAAAACTGAATAAACTCACCGCCACCAATCACCATTCGTTACTACATGTGAACAAGGTATTTGTGCATATGAACAACACAACCCTCCACATATACTTAAAATGTAACTGTTAATAATTCAATAAGATATGCAATATATCTGTATTTTTTGATTCAGCACTAATCTGCATAAACTGTTAACTGCTCTACTTAATTATTTTGTATAGCCCCTTGTGTGCATGCTCAATATGCCAGGACAATTACATATATTTAATAATGTCATTCAGACATTAATGGAATCACGGTTGGCTGATTGTTATCAGCATTAATCAGACAAAGATGGTTCTCCCACATTGGCTCTAAATACTAACCCAGAGACAATATGTGTGCACTTTGCACTTACCGAATATGAGCCGATGACCAGGACAAAACTGACCGCAACACACGCACTCACTTTGGAGGCACAAAGAGGAACAGCATGTCAATTAAGATCTGAAGACGTTTCTAATGACTGTCACTGTGGTCTTCTCGTTTTGTTATAGCAGTAGTAATGGGTGACTGGTGACTGGAGCATGTAAGTAGAATGCATTCAAAAATGCCAGGCAGATCTGCACATGACAAGCAGTTAGTGTTATCAGAGAGGAAAACACAATTCTATTCTATTCAATTGATCTTTATTTATATAGAATTCTCACAACTGAAACGCTATAGAACCTGAGTCCAAGCACCCAGTGAACACGTCAGAAGCAACAAGAGGTGGGCAAAAACGCCCTAAAGCTGAAGAAAAAAACCTTGGGAGGGATTAAAACTAAAAATGAGAATCCATCCTCCTTCTGGTCAACACCGGAGAGTGAGGGAGAATAAGAGATGTTCCTATGGAATTAACAATAAGTCTTTGTATCAGTAGTCAGTATTAGTATTAGTAAACTGGTATCACTCCATCACTACTAATTAAGTGATTGTCCCTTTGCTTGTACCCAAGACCCACAGGTATTAATCATTCACCATAAAATACCAATCTCATTCTGTAACCATCGCAGCAAGACTTGAATGCCAAGGTCAATTACCTGAGCTGCTTATCCTTAACCAGGGTCGTGAGGGGTGCTGGAGCCTATCCAAACGACCATTGGGCCAAAGGCAGAGAAGCACCCCGGACATGTCATCCGTCCCACACAGGGGAACCACAAAGACAAACACATTACCATGCTCATTCATACTTAGAGGCAATTTAGCATACCCTGACATGCATGACTTTAAAATGTGGGAGGAAAAATTTATTACTATTCTGAAACAATACATCCTTCAGGCCAATTTACAAAGGCACAAGCCATGCATATCTGTGTCCCCTGAGTGCCCCCTTGTGAGCTGCATGGTGACAATGGCGTAGTCAACACAAAATGAAAATTCAGAGAGTATTAATAAATTAAGTTCTTCTAGCAAAACATTCTTACAGGTGAATTATTCTACTTCAGCTAAGAACATAGGATTTGTGAAACAATATATGCATGCATATTGTGTTTGCATTACAGCATATTCTGTACTGTATAGGAATCTTGAGAGTTCCTGAAGGTTAACATTTATTCAGCCTACGTTATAGGTTTGTGTCCACTGTAACTGCTGTGTCTGGAGCCATTGATAGAGGAAGTTTTTCATTTTTGGGGCACAAACACAACTTTACACCAGGTTTTAGAGTAGAGGAAACTGCAAATAAAACAGCCACCGTGAGTTCCTTTAGTAAAGCAGACTTACTTGCCTTTCAGAAGTATGTGTACATTTCTTCACTCACTTTTTTGCTAATTTGTACAAACATATGTATATGCATGAGGGAGAGAAACAAATATTGTATTTTACCATGCACACAGCCAATGGATTTTATTAAGACTTGTGCATCTGGTCTTTACTTACCTTAAACTGCCACAAAAGTGGTGACTCTAAAAACTGTTGTTTGAGACTCAGCACCGGTCCTGCTGTTGTTTGAAATGGCTGCCTGTAGTGGTGAGAATTTGTTCATTTTTATAGCTCAAGAGAAGCCATGCTGTGTCCTAAAGGACAGTGACTAGTCTGCATCACACTAAGAGCTGAAGACACAGTTTAAGTGGTGATTTATTTGTAAAGAAATGTTTTGGGCTGTTTGGGTGAAAACTGTGTTCTAGTGGTTCTTAGCAACATATGAACACGGCTAAACTAAAAAAAACAAACAACACAAAACATATTTTCAGCTGATAGTTTCAGCAGTAATTTAAATCGTGTAAATAAGATTTTTCACAGAACAATTCCAAAGGACATGCAAGCTAAATAGCAATACACTATACGCACCAATCAAACAATATATTAAAATCATTGGTAGGTGAAGTGAAAAGCATTATTAATCTTGTTACAACTACAACTGTAGGATATAACAGGCAGCAAGTGTACAGTCAGCTCTTGATCCCACATCACAACGACATTGGCAAGAGTCAGTAATGGCTAGATGAATGGTTAAGAGCACTCCCTCTTGTGGGGTGTTCTTGGTCTGCATTGGTTAGTACCTACCAAAAGGGGTAAACAGACAGTGAACCTGTACCAGGTAGATGGATGCCCAAGGCTTACTTTTGCACTTAGGGAACAATGGCCTGCCGACCTGATCTGATAATATCTGTCTGCAGAGCCACAGAAACTGTTGTACAGCAGTAGTTTCAGGCCATTTGCCTTCAGCACATGTTTGACGCCTTTTTGGTTTGTCTTATCTTAGGATAATCAAAATTTGATTCATTTCAGGTTTACTGTGTAACAGCAAAATTTTCAGTAATGGTTTGAGGAACATGACAAAATGTTCAAGCTGTTAAAGAGCTCAGTCCAACTGAGCATCTCTGAGATGTAGAGGCCAAACTAGTCCTTTCCATCGTAGTCCAATTTTGCAATTTACCAGGAGCCAGACACTCCAGGACAGCTTTAAAGATCTTGTATAGTCCATGCTTCAAACTTGTTTTGGTGGCTTGAAGGGGACGTACACGGTTCAAGGCAAGTGTTTTTAATGACTGATTGGTGTATAGTTAGATATGACATGTTAACTTAATTGAGAGTATGAATAGGCCCAAGCCCACTTATAACACAATGATCCTGGCTAAAATTGGTAGGACTATTCCAGATCGATGATGGCCAAGGACACAGGTTTCTACCTAACATGATTAAATATTAAATAACATAATAAAACATATTTAAGCAAAAGGATGGTGAAAATCTTACACATGGATGAATGGAGATGTGCATCATCATAAAGTCCAATTATATCACAGTGGCATGGAAACCATGGACAGATTTTTTATGCAGCTTAGACCAATGTCCTTGGTTCAGTCCACTATCTTAGAATAAGAAAGAGCTTTCTAGGAGTAAAATTCTGGCAATATACACTGATTAGAGAAAGAGAGAGAGAAATAAAGGTCTAATTGACTTAGTTGAGGTAGGTTTGTTGGACAAGAGGTGTCTGGGAACACACACACACACAGACACACACAGCATGACCTTGTCATCTCTGGTCACCCATTAAAACCCTCTTCCCAGCCAACACCCACGCACATACACCAACATATAAGCACACACACTCACTCACACCCACCCACATATATTAGCATCACATTTGACTTCCTGCATCCTAGAATGTCAGAGCTCAGTGGGGCCTCTTGATTGGGTAAACCACGCAGAAAGACAAACGCGGCGGGTCAGTGCTAACTCACTAAATCCCCCGGGGGCGTCTGCGGGTCCTGAAGGCTTTGTGTAAATAGAGCACCTCTGAGCCACACCAGTACAATGAGTTGAATAGAGGCTAAAATCACATAGGCCATGCCCGGGATGTAGGATTAGAGACTAGCAATGGACAGTGAGGAGTGGAGGTAGGAGGAGTTATGAGGAGAGGAGTGGAGATTGCATTTTTGTGTCTAATTAGTATTAGATTTAATGCACAGTACTTGGTTTTTTTTTTTTTTTTTTTACCAGACTTTGAATTGTATTGGCCCTTAAATTTGATCCTTTTCCCTTCTTTTCTCTCTTTCATCATATTTTGTGCCTCAGGGCCTTCCGTCCTGGTTATTGCCTTTCATAACATTCCTGACGTTTTTCAACATATTTCTGACATTTCCGCCAGAGCTTACAGTAGAGCCGGGTACATCCCACATGCATCTCACTTAACTGCAGGTAGCAAAACCAAACCTACGCATTCCACACACAAACACACACATGTAACTGATCTATAAACAAATGTAAATTCAAATCACTGTCAGAAAAAATATGGAACTGTCCATGTTAATTTTAGTAATTCCATGATAAGAATTGTATAAATGTACTCTCAAAGAAAAACAAGGTACTTAAAGTCAAATGCTGTTTATTAAATTAGTTAAAATGGTGCACTACATTCATCTTCCCAGGTTACATATTTGTACATTTTAACTTTTTTAACAAAAAAATAAAATGCAGAGGTTGGAGTCAACATGTATGAAGTCACTGCAACTTAAATTAAATAAAACTGCTTTCAGAATAACTGTGTTGCTTACTTATACTGAAGAGGCAACCTTGAGGGTACTACCGAAGTGATGGCATTTGAACTCTGAAAGCACTGTTTCTCCCTCATAGTGCACCATAGTTTCATTTGCAAATGCCAAACCTACATTTAATGAAAACCTATGGTCTCAATAATAATTAAAATAATAGGCTAGCTATGCAGACTACAGAAGTATTGACAGTATAAAAACAATCGACGATTTTATCACCGTCTAGACTGCCCTGAGCTGGAAATCACATCATTAGCTGTTTTAGAGCATGAGCTCTTTTCATGACTATTAATATACAAGGCATAATCATTCTTGTCTGTATGAGAATGTGATGCTGAATGTTAAATATTTTGAAAAGGAGATTGTTGCTGTGTGTATATACATGTGTGCATATATGCGTGTGATGTTATTGGGTATGTCAGAATGAGTGTATGTATGTGTGTGAGAAACAAGGGGTCTGAATCAGGGCAGCAGAAAGACAAGACAGAGCCTGCATAAACAGATGTCTCCTTCTGATAAGAGGCTGTAAAATACACGAAAAAGGCCTATTGACCACACATTGTAAAGAATTAAACACACACTGTCAGTCATATATAAGGAACAAAAAACCTAAAACACTCAATTACACCTGAACTAAAGCATTCCAATGACAACACCCCCACCTTTCCCTCTCTTTTTATGGTGCACCAAGTGGCATGACTAGACTGATTTTGTTCTAAACCTATTGGCCCAGATTCTACTTACAGCTGTTGTATTGTATTGCTGATGAAAAGCTTAAAAATGCTTAAAGCAAATGTATCTGGGGTGAAATGTAACAATATACACCACATTAGCAATTGAATGGAAATGAAAGCATACATTTAATCAAAAATAGCCACACCTCATATTTATGACAGCGGCACAGATTCATGGCATCCTTTCAAGTAATTTGGGGGAAGAATTTGTGCCCAAACCCTCCTTTGCACTTTTGCAAGCATGCAAAAAAATTGCTAGACATTAATTTCAAACTTGTCGGTCCAGTTCATCCCTGCAGCACAATGGAAGAAAGATCTGAAGACTGGGGAAAGACATCTTTCTAAAAACGTTTAGCTTTTCTTTGGACTGAATATGATTTTGCTCGGGATCATTACTCTGCTGAAGAATTACATTTTGTCCAGTGGTACATAACCCAAAAGGAACTGAAATAAAGGTTGAAGAATTGAGTGATTCATTTCTTTTTTCATAATCCTACACACAAATCTTCTGCAATTGCTCCATTCTCCAGCTCTGATACTCAAATGCCCACTGTAGGTGCTTTTGGTGGTGGACAGGGGCAGAAGGGGCACTGTGTACTTACTTCTAAATGAACCGAAGCCTCTCTAAACAAACTGAAAGTATTCTTTTGATGATAGTTGGAAGAGGGAGAGGGAGGTGAAACATGACATTTCTGATTAACATCTGCTGGTGTGCACTGGTGTATTCAAAGGGAAGGAAATAACAGGAAAAATGCATCGGTTTACTATCACAATGTGCATGAATGAACAGGGCAACATTTTTATTTCATGTAGACTCATTTTGCTTCACTGTCCACTTATGCCGTTTTAATACAGGCTTAAGGATATACTTATCAGCATAGGAGTGGTGATCTAAAACTCTTTCCAGTCAATAAATAATAGAAGAATATTACACACTGTCTGCTGAATCATGGGGAAAATCCCTTGCCACTGGGCCAACAGTGCCCTCAATGGGGTCTCAATCAATCCATGGAATTCTTCAGAACCAAAACACTGACAAAAAACATTTCACCACAATTTTAAAAGCACAGCACTCCATGCTGGTAATCTGGTGTTGTGAAAAAGCACTAGCAGTAATTTTGTTTGTTAACCCCCCATTTTAACTTTCACTGCAACCACAAAACAGAAGTATGTCTCCTCTGTGCCATCCTCTGCCTTTTAAAGAGATGCCTTTGGTTGTTTTATGACTAGCATGTCGGCAGGGGCCCAGGACAAGAGTAACTATGTGTTCAAATGAGTTAAGGCAAGCCAGGCCCCCTAACAAATCACTTCCAATAGTCTTGTCTAGAAAATGGTTCAGTGCAACAACAAGGCTTCCTGTAAAAAAAAAAAAGAACAGGCCGTAATTTACCACACAAATAATAAATACTGTCTAAATACTGCCACCCTAAGCCAGTATATGACAACTAAAAATCCAATGCCATGATTATTCAATTAAGCACATTGAATAACGGAAGCCTGCATGGGTAGGAAGGGCCCATATTAATGCTGACCCTTGTTCACATCATCAGGACAGTGGACACCAACCTGGGTCCTAAACTTCTTTCTAACTGCACAATCTGCCACACCTGCTTCTGTTTTCAGAACTCCTTGATCTGCTGGATCAGATACAATAGCATCAGTTAAGGGTTTAGCATGTTAGGTGCAGGTTGGAACTAAACTATCCAGAGAAGTACATCTACAAAAGGAGAACAGGTGATCTCTGTATTAAGATGCCAAAGAAGGGACTGATCCTTAGCTGAGAATGTTTCATTAGTCTGACATTCAGGGCATCATAATAATTTGAAAGCAGACTGATACCTCTAAGCACATCTAAGTAAATAGTCAATGGTCTCAGAAATCAGAAAATCTTCCTTATACAAAAGGATAAATGTGGGCAATATGTCTGTATTTTGTCATTATACACAATATGCTTGCATATTATGGCTATTTTCAGTACTTGAGAACACTGACCAACTGCACGTTTCATTGCAAAGAGTGCATTATTTATTCTGTTTTAGAGGATTTAGTACAACATGTTTGATTAAAAAAAGTCAGAGTGGGTGACAGTAATTTAAAGTGTTAGTCTGTGCCAAAATATTGTGACATGTATCATGGCAATGTCTTTAAATATTGCTACAACTCACCTGCTCACCTGTCCTAGGCCAGTTCAACCACCTACACATGCCTTCCTTCCCCAATCAAAGCTAAAGTACAGTAAACCCTTATAGTACTCGTGAACACACCACAGCACAGCTTCTTTCTCTACATTTAACCCATTCACCAAGTGCAGTATGGGGCTGCCACCAATGAGTTTAAGAGTACATCAGTGATGATACTATCAGTGTTGGGATTTGAGCACACAACCTTCTGCTTGCAAGGCCAGCGCCCTAACCAGCTTCCCCACAATGCAAACTGCTCATCAGTTTTTAGGACTGAGCATTTTTCCTTCTTATTGTTAGTCATTTTCCAAGTGTAACTCTTTTCTTCTCTCTTGCTAAGCAATGTCGACCAAAGGTGAGTGTTGATATATCCCAAGGTTTCTTCCTCCAGCTTCAGGAAGTTTTAGTTTGCCGTTGTTGCGTTTGGCTTCCTCACTAGGGGGTCGGACTCAGATTCTGTAAAGCTACTTTGTGAGAACACCTGTTAGAAAAGATACTGGAAAAAAATGACTTGACTTGATACCATTTTTCCAATACTGACCATCCCTTGGCAATAATGGAAGATAATGGAAAATTTCTGTCTGTGCACAAGCCATTTAATATCTGCTACAGCAGAAAAAGTTAATCAGCAATGCAATTCGCAGTTTTAACCATAAACGCAGTAAATGGCACGTTGCAATTGGCACGTGACGTCACGCTCTACAGCGCCCCTAGTGATTTCGTCTGCAAAGAACTTAAGAGAACTTCAAATACTCACTGTGACAGTGCCATTCAAAAAGGCTTCCTGTCTGGAGCCTCTGTTTTTATTATTTTAACCACAAAAGACTGAACTTTAATGGAGGTATCTTTAAACAGCGTCCGTCAAAGTCAAGCACAGTTTCCATTTCACGTGCACGGCTCGTAAAACGGACCAGAACAAACCACGTCCAGGAACATCAGAATCTCCTCCAACCTTACAAACGCCATCTCTGTCTGCAACTCTGAAAAGCTGTTCACATAAGACAGTCGCATTAATGTTAGGGGTCAGCCATGTAACTTAATTTACTTACTCCCTCCGCGAGCGGCGCGACTCCAAAAAGCAGCAAGCATATTCCCAAGAGAGTCGCTCGCCCCATGGTCCGCAAACTCCAGTGTCTTGCGCTCTGTCAGTCTTTTGCGGCTCCACAAGCAAAAACAGCGTGTAATTTCCACTGGGAAGAGCTGTCTTTACCTCAGGTAAAATATATGTGTCAGTACCACAAGGTCTCCTAATGTCTCCAGTGCGTCCTGCTTTTTACGCGCGGCCAGCATCTCCAAACCGACCGACCATCACTGGCGCTCGTCAAAGACGCGTCTTTGCATTGAATGTGGTTGAACATTATGGAAAGTAAGCAGCAAAAAAAGAGAGAGTGTATTCGATGCCATGGCAGGTGGGGCAGCTGCACGGTGGGGGGGAGGCGTTACCGTAAAGCCGTTCTATGCGTTGGTATTCTGACACAGTTCAAAGTTGTCCGTGTTTCTCTTGAATCTTACCGTTGGCACCTCTATATGTCTTCTTATATTCCATGTTCATGTGAAGCCGGCGCGGGGCAGAAGAATACGAAAAACAGGTAAGTAGGGGGCTTTCTGCTTCTTATTTGAGGTTTTAATGTACTTCACCGCGCGTAAGAACTTGGAGACGCTTGCTGTCTCCAGGTTCTGAACTTCACTTCTGCTCGTCAGAGAATAGTTCAGATTTGCTTTCTAGACGAAACACACTTGACCAACTCGTACTGTCTGCGCTTGTGGTCTTGTGGCGTTCTGTTTCGGCTGTTGTGTTGCACCATGGTCCTGGCGGCGCGTTGTTTTGTTCCACTATGTACTGCGTGTATATGGTTAAATTGATAATAAAACCTATTTGCTTTGATTTAACAGCTTGTCCGTGAATATGGAGTATAGTATATAAAATTTTTGCCTGAGCTAAAATGTGGACGCTGTTCTCACTGGGATTTCTTTGGCAGTCGTTTAAAGCTGCCAAAGGATGTCCGTCAGAAGATACCTCATCTAAGCTCAACTGTCTTTTCCCTCTCGAATAACTTCTTTGAGGCTCTGCTGCTCTCTGTGAAAGTCACTCTGAGGCGTATCCGTATATGTTACCAGTGTTTAGCACATGCAAAACTGGAAAGCACAGTAACCACCATAGTATCGTCGACATTTTATTTTCATTAACATAAAGTGTAATATCTCGACTACATGCCTACTTAACATTTTTGAGCGATAGTGGTGGATATTCTTTTGGACTCTGGCCTGACTGATCTTGTTGAGGTAAATTTGGTTGAAATTCGCCTCTCTGGAAAACAAGTGATACGGAAAGATCAACTTTGCCCCAGTCCAGTAAACCACAGACATGCAGCATTGCGCTCTCTCTCTCTCTCTCTCTCTCTCTCTGTCTGTGTCACACACCCACACACCCCCACACCCCTCCCCAACACACACACACACACACTTGTCGCAAAATCTCTGCTTCTGCCTTACTGGTAATATGAGTTAGGTACAGAGAAGGGACCTTCTAAATGAATTTCAGGTTTGTTTTTTCATCCATCCATCCATCCATCCATCCATCCATCCATCCTTTTCCTCCTTGAATCCTACAGATTCCCTCTTGATTTGATTTTTGCTCTTAGGAGTGTCAGTCTAGAGGTCAAGGGGCAGAGCCACAGACCTGGCCCCAGCAGAACACTTGCAGAGATTGAGGGTGCTGTTAGGACCAGATCACCCCCTGAGTGGCGGGTGAGATGACACGCCCCCGCTGGATTGTCTGGTGAGAGTTCATGTTGTCCTACAGTGCTCCTACACAGTCGATTACATTGTTCTATAAACAGCTCATTATACTGTAGAATTAACCCATTTTCTAGCCCAAATGTACTAATGGTAATTTTGAACTGAATATCCCCAGTTTCTCCGAAGTTTTACATTTCACGTATGCCCAGAATTACCTCTAAAATGTTCTGGTCAAACTATTTGCAGCAAACTTTTGTAAAATAGTATAGAATCACTAGCATTCTCCTTGCCATTTTAAAATTTATATTTCGAGGACATCTTAGAACTGACTAGACATAGCTCTGATGTTTGCTGACCACTTGATTTGCAGCCTTTTGTTGTTTACTTTTTTCAGCTAATTCTCATTTCCTTTTCCCCTATGTTTGCAGGTGGCTTCTACTGGTACATGTGTCCAGACAGACTGTGCAAGGGGTGAGTTGTTTATTTTGGCCTTGTCTCTTTTTGCTTAAGGTATGGTTTACAGTTTGTTGATGCACGTTTCTTAAAATGCTTGCAATGGTAATGACTGTTCATCAAGATGCGCCACTGTTTTCATGTACAGGCCTAAAAGTAGAAAATAATGGTTCTAGAAACAAAGAACTATTATGCTGGTCAGAGTGACACCTGAAGGCTTCTGTGTTTTGTTGATAAGGCATTTGTGATGGCACAATGCTTGATTGCATTCTGATAAGAATAACCAAATATTTGATCAAATATCAAAGCCCAGAACTCTGTAAGGTATCAGGAGCAGGGATTGCCTTTGAAGTCGAGTGGCACGTGATCCACAGGGGTTATGAAGGCATATGCTATCATAAGATCAACCACGTCTGGTTATTCCAGCCCCTGAGGAAGGGCTGTTTGAAAAGTAGACACTTCCATGATGAAGTGGATATTTAATGGAAAAAAGACTGGTGCAAACAATTTCTGATGGATATACGACTCCTTTATGATTTTCCACCAAAGGTCAGTAACACAGAATGCATCTTTTGAGCTTCAGATGTGTGAGAGTGTGTGTCTGCACGTGTTTATTCATGTACCTTCATTATGCTATTGATTATCTGCACTGTACTTAGTGACCTTGTCTACAACCATATATCAGGCTGGATCTCTGAGAGTCTGATAAAGGGGTAAAGGCTCAGAGCCACAGCTGGATACAGAACATTACTTATGAGGGAAGATGGAAGCAGATAGGTGGCATTCTTTCAGCAGCGATGAAAAAAGTGAGAGAGAGTACAAGATAAGGCAACATGGTCTGCATGGATGGTTGTCTTTTGCCTCTACACAAGGAGCATGGAATGTAGACATTCCTTTCATCAACATAAACAATCCAGCAGAATAATGAGCACATAGACACTGGGAGGAGTGAGCAGAAGGCATGAGGGGGTAAACAGATGAACATGCATATGTGCACATGCATATATGTTTTCAAATTATTTTTTGATCACTCAAAGATCAAGTGACTAACACTGAAAATCTCTTTACATGTCGAGAATGTATTAGAGAGAAAGCAAACAGTCAGTTCTTATAGTTGATGGGGTGGATACATGACCAACAGCCTATTAACTTTGTAGTAACATAGACTTCAGGAAGGGAAACTACACTGGCAATGTATCAAGTTCGCACTGAAAATATATAATTTCATAATAAATAATCTTTATTTGTCACATGCATAGTCAACACATAAGTACAACACACAGTGAAATTATTTCTCTGCATATAACCCATTCACCAAGTGAAGCTGTGTGCTTACGTTCCAAGAGCACCCGCGTATAGTGAAAAACCGCATTGTTGTGATGTGGTAAAAAAATTCCTAAAAATGTCTAATTTTATAGAGTAAACCCTAAATATGCACCCAAAACATTTTAATTGCATTTTAAACTCATTACCTTTAAAGAAAAAGCGAAGGTAAACTCGACACCATAACATTTGAGTAAAACACAAACAAAACCACAACCACTAATGACTGAAAAAAATTAAGTGGTTAATGCCTATATAAAGTGGTCCATGGAAGTAGGGTTATGGGTACAAAAAGCTCATTGGTGCATGTTGAGAGTGAAAGCTAGACAAAGCACCTGCATTCGGCATGTGACAATCAGAACTGGGCCATTAGATCAATAAATTATGGATCAAAGGTTTTTTTTACGTCATATAGACGACCGAGTGTGTATGTGTCGCTTACCTGTGGAAGAAATGGCACCAGGAGGCATTATAAGAAGAAAAGTCAGTGTGGTGCTATTTGCCAATGTTCTGCTGGGAAACCTTGCCTGAACATTGTTGCAGGCCAAGTACATCTTTTCATGGCAACAATATTGACCTCTTTTAGCAGGATAGTAAGATATGAACGGTGAGTGAGAATGAACTAGCACCTTTTGTGTCAAAGTATAATGATATGTATTCTCCCTGTCACACTGCAAAATGTTCAGGAGTGTTTTAAGGAACATCACAAAGAGTTTAAAGTGATGGTTTTAACTAGTGGTGGGCATAGATTATTTTTTAATCTAGACTAATCTCTAGATGGAATTAATCTAGATTAATCTAGAATAAAATGGCTCATTTGAATTCTGCCGAAGGTCTGAAGCCCCCCCCCCCTCCCAAATGATCCCAAGCCACCCTCAATAGAGTCCTTATTCTACTATTTTT
>JBBJLR010151868.1:0-15204 GCA_037577145.1 Brachypetersius gabonensis
TGTGTGTGTGTGTGTGTGTGTGTGTGTGTGTGTGTGTGTGTGTGTGTTTGAAATGAAATGTTCCAAGTGGTAGATGACTTTGACTAAATTCCAAGTTTGTGCCAGAACAGATGCCAAGCACAATCAAACATTTACCACAAACATCATCAGGATGTATTTCTTTGACAAAGCAACTTCTATAAGTTGCAGTACCATTAGCTACCTACACAAAATGCGCAAAAGTAATAGGACAACCAAACAATTTTCAGGGTTTGGGCTAGACCCCTTACTTCCATTGAAGGGCAAGACACAGTTTGGGGAAGAACCTTTTCCATTCCAGCATGATTGTGCACCAGTGCCCAAAGCAAGCTCCATAAAAACATGGTTGGATGAATTCAGTGTGGAAGAACTTGACGGGCCGCACAGAGTCCTGACCTCAACCCCATCCAACACCTTTGGGATGAACTGGAACAGAGATTGTGAGCCGGGCCTTCTCATCCAACATCAGTGCCTGAGCTCAGAAACGCACTGCAGAATGAATGGGACCAATTGTAGCTGCAAAGGGGTAGACCTGCTCCATATTAAAGTTTCAGAGTGTTTCACCAATAACCTTGGTGTAATCCATATGAACATTTCATACTATAACTAAAGATATACCAGCTCAAAAAGTAGATCTATGCTAGATCTCTTATCATAGCAGCTGCTCATAACTTTAATTTTGGTGATTTAAGTTAAGTGGCCTGCATGAACACACCACAGCAGTTGTAGTCACGCATGAACACACCACAGCACATAGCATTTGCATGAAATTCTTGCTTGGTGAGTTTTGATTTTATTTTCTTGAGATATGGCTCAGAGAGAACCCATTTTCATCCTCATCTTATTGACTTAAGCAAGCCCATCAAGCAGCGTTTGCTCTCTTAGCAGCAAAATTGCTGCCATATTGTGGCCACTCAGACCAAACATGCGTAAATGATCTAATAAGCAACACCAGCTGCCTCTGATGCCAATCGGGTCCATCCTCCTGTCTATATTATACCACTCATTACAGATTGAACCCTAGTGAGGAATATGCGATTAAAGACATGAGAGAGATTACAGATTGACGGGATCCCTTTTTCCCTTTTTCCAAACTGGAATTAAGAATAATGCTCTGTCCAAATAATTGCATGGTTGAGTTTTAAATAAGTAAGAGATTAAATCTGTTCTTTTTCACTCAGTAGAGTATTTGGAGTGCGTCTAGGTTCGGAGTTTGGGGACTTCTTCTATCATACGTTGTTTCAGAGGCGGAAAATGGCATTTGCCCAAGTAATTGTTTACATTTGCTCACATTTTCCTGTGCGTATCCATCGAAAGAGATGCCTCATTGAGGAATACAGCAGATATCCTTTCCAGGGGCTGCGAATGCGAGTTGTTTTGTAGGATGTTTGTCAAGCGTGATCTGTCGCCTGCTGAGAGCTTGTAAATCATGGAGCCACTCTTTCCTCGGGCTGCTTTGCATAAATTCTTCTAGGACATCTATTGCATCTATTACCTCCCTCCTGTATGAGACCATATTTACCTCTGTTGTTCCACAGTCTGTAGGATTTCAAATGTGCAGGTTCATACTGTGCCACTGTTCCTGTTTGTGTACTGAAGAGCAGCTTCCATGGGATGATCCCCATTTAGACCTCCTTGGAGGAAAAAAAAATGCAGTTGCCTTTTCCAACAGTCGCTTAGAGCCGTTGTGCGGAGAGGAGGAAAGAGTAACTGTGGTGGGGGTTGGGTAATGATCAGTATGTTTCTTATTCAGGTTATGTTTTGTAGCTGAAGGCCATCTTGACCAGCTTTTATTCCGCCTCCTGTTCTTGCCTACACACAAGAAACTGTGAATAGGGAGGCAGCTCGAAAGAGAAGCAATTTGCTTTCACAGACTTTATTTTCTCTTGTGTAAAAAAGACTCACTTTGTTGCAGACTGCGTTCAGCGTGCCTCCAAGTGTCCAAGCATGGTATGTGTGCGCGTGTGTGTGTGACACAGAGAGAGAGACAGAAGAGACGGAGACACACAGGTAGAGGGAGCTTCCTAAGCCTCTTGGGTTTCTCTCCAACACCCACTCAATGCATGCAACATGTGACTGGAGGTGAGAAAACACAAGCAGATGTCCAACAGGGGAAGGGAAGGGAAGGGAAGGAGTGAAAATGAGTATGAGAAGACAATTCAGGCAGTAGCTTCTGACAGCAACAGGAAACAGGCAGCTGCTCTCTTTAGTGTCTCAGAGGCCTAACTACACCATACATTAATCTTCGGTGATCTGGTCAGAGAAATTACTTCACAACTGAATCAAATCAGTTTATCTATCCCTACCAATTACAGTGCAGCCATCGCATCCAATAATGTGCTCATATTTTTGTGACAATACACAGCAGGTGTAAACAGGGCCATAGTACCCTACATACACTATATGGACAAAAGTATCAGGACACCTGAACATTACACCAGCAGGGACTTTATTGGCATTGCATTGAAATATATAGACTTTAATATGGAGTTTGTCCCCCTTTACAGCTATAACAGCTTCCACTCTTCTTTAAAGTCTTTCGAAAAGATTTTGGAGTTTCTGTGGGAATCTGTGCCCATTTATTCTGTAGAGAACTTATGAGGTCAGGCACTGATGTTGGACACGAAAGCCTGGCTCACAATCTCCGTTCCAGTTCATCCCACATGTGTTTGGTGAAGTTGAGGTCAGGGCTCTGTGCAGAACAATCAAGTACTTGACATTTGACTAGAAGTCTCATTTTTAGGGAGCCCATCTAAACTAAACATGCAGGTGAATAAAGAATAAATAAATATCATAATAAAGTTAACAAATTAGAATTTATACATTAATAATATTATTTAAAAATATGTATCTATGTACTAGTTAATTATTCATTAATGATTATTGGTTGCTATTTATTTATCACTTAATACAACTTAAGACAACAAACTAAAAAGTCTTACTAATGCAGAAATATCAAAATGGTCAGTGCTAGGCTGAACTAAAAGTAGCATCATTTAAAAGCGATGGTTTAAAGTGTAGGATACTGATTTCTTTTGTATTATATTGATACAAACATGAAGTTAAAATACTTCTGCCGGCTAAAACTTGTGAAGAAATTGTAGCCATAAACTGGGAAACAAAAATAAACTGGGAAAATAGTATGCATCAGTACTACCAGTGGTCCTCGCCATGACCTTTGGGGGAATTTTAACCCTGTTTTGCAATAAACTAGACTCCAGATTTATATTTTATTAGTATTTTGTATTAGGAACTTTCCAGGCTGACTGCGTTGAAAGGCCTTGTGTAGTTTTCTTATCATTCAGTATGTCTGCAGTTTTCAGTAGTGTTGCCCTTCCTTATGTTATTAATGGAGCACTTGAATTTATTTATATTCATATTGTAATTTGTCTTTTTGCATTTTATATTGAAATGCTCATTCAGGCATATTAAGCTGTCAGTGTGTTGTGTTCATACCCATAAAAAGCATTCGCTACTTTTCTTTTGCTATTCTCTAACATTGTTTAGCATTCAGGGCGCTTTAGGCTAAACAGAATTACGAACGGCTTCCTTGTTATTCTCATGTCTCTGACACTCACTGAAACAAACAACTACTCTGTAAAGCACTAGAGCTTAGACACAATTGTATGAATCAAGCAGCAGAGAGTTCAGTAATTAGTAAACCATTCATACTCAAACAAAAGGAAATGTTTCACTTGACAATAAGCATGTAGAAGTTGTTAATCTCCCACCTGGTGTCAAGTATATATCATACTACATAGTATAGCCTGCAATGTGGAAACGGTGGCAGTTTGAGATCAAATATGAAAATGATTGTAAAACATAGTATAAAAGCATATAAAGTAGAGTATAACAGAATAAAATTACAAAATAAAAGTCTGATTTTTATTACATTCAAGTATTACAGAACAAAATAACTGCCAGTTTTAGAAGCCAAAACAATATTATTGGTCTTGCTTGTAACTCACTTGCATTTAGAATATTGAAAGTGGTCCTCATGAAGAACCCCTTTGCACTCAGACAACTTTGTTTTGTTTTTGCTGAAAGGGAGGAAACTTGCATTAAACTCATCAACTGAAATTTGATAAGCTATTTGGACTTCGTTGTAAAAGAACATGAATGGGGTGGTGACATGAATAAATAGAAATCAAACCTTATGACAGTCACGAGTATTTCTCTTAAGGCTATTGACAGGCTAAAACAAGCACAGGAACATAATTGTTAAAAGTGAGGTAATTCAGTTCTTCGTTTAATACAGATATCCATTTGTGAGCATGTGGCACCATTGATAATGTCTGTATCACAAATGGAAGACACATCTTTTCTCTAATCTCTACAAAACGTAATTTGATTGCACATTATCCAGGAGCCTTCCCTGTCATAGCATGGCAATATCTGCATTATGTTTCATTTGATTTCATATTAAAGTTGGCTCTTGTAAAATGTATGACAAGTGCCATCTGCATTGCATTTTTCTGCATACAGTAGCTTATGACGAGAATGGTGCATCACACTTGATTTGCAAGCAGATTATTGTTAATATTATTATTTTATAACTGCTGTTATTATGATCACGAAGCAAATGTCATAACCACTTCCAGGTTGTGTCTAAATAAGAAAGAATTGTTTCTGTGCATAAGACACACCTACTGAAGTACATGGCTTTGAGTATTCAAAACACATGTAATTTTATATGAACATTTTCCATCCTCTTGCTGCCCCTTGCAACTGAACTATTCATGTTATTGAGCTTCAAGATCGATATATGCAAATGATCCCTATTCTAATTTGCTGACTTCTTCAAAAGTGAAATGAATCACACAGCTTTCAGAAAGCAAGCTGGGCTGAAATTTATGGTACATACTGTTCGGTTCATGGTGAAATCCTCAACGACATCTAAAAAAAAAACTTCTGTCGCTTCTTTTACAGTGCTTGCTTCTTCACGGCGACTGTATGATTTCAGTGTGAAAAAGAGAGGGCTAAACTGCTGCAGGCTGAAACAGTCAACAGTTTAATGGTTATGACGTCACTCTTATGAACTTTTGCAGATTTCTGTATAGAAAATAAACAGAACTATACTGCATAGTTCTGTATATTTTACTGCATGGACGTTTCACAAAAGGCAAAAATATTTTTCTATGGAATGGTTCTCCAGAATCAAATTTACACACATTAGTGGCTAAAATGTTGTAAGGTTTATGACAGTTCCTTGTTGGCAGCATTACCCTTATAGCTTTATAGCTGAAGAATACTCTGAACACCAAACATGTCTTGGTTGATCTACAGTGTGTTGGGAAAAGAGACAAATTGCATGTTTTTTGCTAACTTTTTACAACATATACAACCAATATAACCAGTGTCTGTGATATAATGCAGGTATTAGAAAAATGTATTACATTCTCAGTCCAAAGCAACACTACCGATCAAAATGAGAAGACTGCTCAGATTCTGCTGCTTTTTTCACCATCAGCCCTAAGGACTTCCTATGTCACAATTCCTGAAATAAACCTGTGTTCTTGAGTGAATATTGATGTGCTAAGCTCTGGGGTATGTGATTGCCTGCATTTTGACAATGTAAATGACTCTTGACAACATGTATCTGATCATGGACACCTCTGACTATCTGAAATATATACATGATATATAGTCCACCTTAACGTTTTAGAAGCATTCATGCAGAACATAGCACTGTAATTCTTGCACTTTAATTTTCATGTTTTCTGAGTACATAGGACTTGCTAAATTCATGCTTGTTAAAGGAATGGGTTGCCAAAAAACATGTAATTTGTCCTTTTCCCCAAAAACATAATAGATCCAGCCTCGTATGACATAATAGCCTCTTGATCCAGTGCAAAATTAAAGAAGCAACCTATAGGTTGAAAAACTGTCTTGGGAAATTGAATTTGGATTTGAATCTGGTGAACCATTCCATAGATCCATAGTATAGAAAAAAGTCATAATTATTCCTTTGTATTCAGAAAAGACCACTCTTGAACAAAGCTGTCCATTCTCCATTGATGTTCCTATAACTGTACCGTAACCTGACTCCAAACAAAAACTTTGAGTTGGCTCAAATGGTTATAGCCTGGTCTTTAGCATGTGGGCAGGCTTCAATGGGTGATCTGAGCTTGGCTTGTTGTGCTGATGTTCCCAGAGGCATGTCTATATTACAACCCACAGTGTCTATATCACCCCTTGTCTATGAAGTACACTGTCGGAAACGTCACATCAGGGTGACGCAGTAGAATGTCTCTTATGTGGCCAGGCTCAATGGTAGGAGCTGCTTAAAGATGTTTTGTTGGAGTATTCTGCAAATGAAATGGCTTAAAAGTTAAGGTATATGGATGCTGTAAAAATGTACATTCACAGCCCCATCCATACAGTCCATATATGGAAAAAATGATTGGGAAATGCCTGTTTTTCCTTTACTTCCAGTGAAGGGGAATCTTAATGCTTCAGCATACCCAGCCATTTGGATAATGCCAGGCTTTCAACTTCGTGGACACAGTTTGAGGAACAAGCTTTTCTATTCCAGCATGACTGTGTCCGAGTGCACAAAGCGAGCTCCATATAGACATGGTTGAATGAGTTTCAGTGTAGAATGTTCAGGTGTCCAATACTTTTTCTCATATAGTGTATGAAAACTAATCTGCAAAAACAGCCTGTTTTGAAATCATAGTTCTGCTTTCAACGGTTTTGCCCCACCCATTCATGCTGAAGTTATAAGGCATGTTTCACTTCCATGCTGCCTTTTGAATGAGTTGCAATACTGGAGTCCAAAGCATTTGTTTGGTTTAAGTATTCAAAAACAGTTGAGTAATTTTACATTAATATTTTCTATCCTCTTGTTGCCCACCTGTAACTGAACCCTTTATGCTGCTGAGCTTTAATATCCATGAATGCAAATTACCTCTGTTTTGATTGGCTGACTCCTTCACTAGTGAAACGAGTCACATGGCTTTTGGAAAGCAATCTGGGCTGAAATGTATGGTTTAAACTGTTCAGTTCATACTGAAATCCTCAGGGACATCTAAAAAAAAAAAACCCGTCTGTCACTTCTTTTAAAGTGCTTGCTTCCCTCAAAACACAAAATGACTCATTTGCTTCTTCACAGCAGCTCTGTATGATGTGAATGGGAGGGCTAAACTGTTATAGACTGAAACAGTGCTCATAAGTAAATATGTTAAAATCTGTAAATGGTTGTGACATTATCCTTATTAAAATGGTCTTTTTGTAATTAATGCATCCATTCATTCTGAAATTCTAAGGAATGTTACAATTTCATGCAGCCTTTTGAATGAGTTACCATCCAGGGCAGCAACTCAGAACAGCCTGTTTGCTGAGTAACTGACTGGACTACCTTGTACAGACACCCAGTATGGACCCCTTTTACAGACCTGCTGTATGGACCCCCTGTACGAACCCCTATTTAAGCCTCATTAGTGCTGTAGCTAGTGTCTCATAATCTAAAAGTCCTCACACAGGGCAGTTATTGTTTGTGGCTCCTGTTGGGCTAGGTGGTTAGTGAGTTGCCCCTGCAATCAGAAGGTTGTGGGTTTGAATCCCAGGACTGCTAGAGGCATCACTGAGGTACCCTTGAGCAAGATACTGTCCCTACACACTACTCCCTGGGTGCCTCTCATTGGTGGTAGCCCACTGCTTTACTTGGTGAATGGGTTAAATACAGAGAAAGAATTTCACACTGTGTGCTCTGCTGTGATGTGTTCATGTGTGACTTTAGTGTACTTTAATTCTAAGGAATAAACAAAGCTTATGAATTGTGTTTCTAAGCCCACACAAATATCATGGAAAAATTAAATGGAAGAAAATTTTGAATATAGGATCAACACACCTTGAAAAAAATCAGTCTTTAATGATTAAGGGCTGGCCAAAGCAATTTCACATAAACTCACATGAATTCTTTGATTCATCAAAACAAGCAGAAACTACTGGACCTGTGATTGGCTGTGCTGTCAAAAATATTGTGATTGGTTAGAGGCTCATTTGTATATTGTAACCTTCTGCAATGTCTGTGTTGCAAAAACTAGTATCACAAAAATGACAAAAAAGACTACATATACTGCTGGCCCAGCTCAAACTGGCCTTTTCTCTAATAATGTTGGGGGCTTTGAAAAATGTTGAACACCTCAAGGCAATTGCTGCCTTGTCCATATGACCACAGTCCTTATGGATATAGAGTGTCAAACCCAGGAGCTTCTTGCACTACATTATCACTGCTGGAAAATTCTATGAGTTCTTTTCTGTGCAGTTCTGTTTTTTTGTTTTATTGCCTTTAAATAGATCACTGAGGGTTTGACCCATTTCCCTGTATGAAAGTGCATATTACCTGGACAACAGATGGTTCTTCAGATCTTTATTGCTTAAGTTCTGGCAATGGGGAATTTCTTTCTTGCCTCGTGACGTCTGTTGCCTGAGGCAGGTAATGTAGGGAACCGAACAGGATAGCCCCAAACACAGAGTACAAAATGCAAGTGTATTCCAACAGGTAAAAGACAGCAAAAAACCAGAAATAATAGTCTAAAAGCCTGAATTCAGTCTTACAAGCAAACAAATCTGCATTGTCTTATGTGAGAAGTGAATCATAGAGGTTGAGGAACAATTGCCAAAGTCCAGTAGGGCAATCTGATGAGCAATCACCGTAATCAGGACGAGAAAAATCAGGGTCAAGAGAAATGGGCAAGAGAATCGAGAGCCAGAGAATATAAAACAGGAGATAAACAGGAATGCTCAGCATGCAGCAAAATCACTGGCGATGCTTTGCAAAGTAGACTACAGAAACTGGGGATATTTATATCAATCAATCAGAGACATGTTAGCAAAACTAATCCGGTTGTATCCTCCATTGTGTTGTACCTTTGGAATGGAGTTCAGTGAATCTGTTAAATTAATTTTGTAACATTTGAGCTTGTGAAGGCTAACTTTATGCTCTTTCTCGTGCAAGTAACGTAGCAAAAATCTGATGTGTGTTTTGTGCTCCTCAGTTTCTGAACCATTAGATCTACAATATGGTAGACGAAAGTATTGGGACAAACCTGTTTTTCAGGGTTTGGGCTAGGCCCCTTACCTCCACAAACTTAATGCTTCAGCATACCAAGCCATGTTGGACAACACCATAAAGACATGGTTGGATAAGTTTAATGTGGAATAACTTGACTGGTCTGCGGGCCCTCTGTCCTGACCCCATCTAACATCTTTGGGTTGAACTGAAACTGAGATTGCGAGCCAGGAGGTTTCTGTCAACACTGGTCACTTTCCCCTTATTAAATGCCAAGGATGAGTTCTGGAAAAGGCCAGTCGAGCAGAGCCCATGTTACATGACCTACTTGAACTTCTCTTTTCTCAGTTGACAGCTTTCTGCTACTTCAAGTGGAAAGCGAGTTCATTCAGTGTCCAGTAGATATATTTTTGACAACTTATTGTTGGCTGGTATGAAGTCCATCACCCCTCTGTTGTAAATGGGTTAGCAGGGACTGCAAGGAAGACTCTATTCATTTTTTGGCATTGCTCCCAGGAGCTCATGTGTTGGCCACAACACTCAAAAGTGTCCTCCTGAGGTGTCAGTTTGGAGCTCTGTGTGATAGGATTTTTTGGTACCAATTTATATTCCCAATTTTATCTGACTGTCCCAGTTTTCGCCAATGTAAACATGGCACTGTAAGTACTTTCTTAGACAAGTTCCTTGGTTAGCTGGCAGTGGAATTTAGCATTTCTGCTTTTAGATTCCAATCTGCTTTGAATGCTATCTCAGCCACTTCATCTACAGTTGTTGCAGTGCTGCCTCATATGTAGTTTGGCATTTTGAACATTTTTGCAGTTTGAGGTTTAAGAGCATCAGCAAATGTTGATTGGAGGCAGCTGTAGGTGTGTGTGTGTGTGTGTGTGTGTGTGTGTGTGTGTGTGTGTGTTGAAGTTGTCAGGCAATTTCAGCTATAAGCCTTAAATCTCTCCACCTGGCTTCTGTTGGCAGGCTACCACTTTCTCCTTCTTTTTTTATTACTTCAAAGGCAATACCGTCTTTTCCCAGAGCAGACCATCCATTATCCAACTTTTGGAGATCATCTCCCAGTGCGGGCAGTACTTTTTGCTCCTATTTCACCCATCATGCCTAGGTGCTGAACATCATCTCATGGATATAAAGTGTTAAATGCTCAGAAGATTCAAGCTAGGTTTTATGTCCTATTCTTCAGATGGTTTAGCTATTTCTTGAGTCACCTGCAGGTTAAAGCACACAAAAGTACTTTGGTAAACATACCCTCTCTCTCTCCTTTAGCAGTGATACCACCAGGCAGGCTGAGGTATCTCCAGCTGTTTGCTTGTTCTAGTTCAGTTCTGGTTCAATTTCAACACGTCAACTCCTTTTCTCAGTTCTTCTTATCTTTCTGCACCCACTCAGTTAGAGCATCTTGTAAACCCTTATAAACATTTTGCTCTTTACATTTCTTTTCATGAGTGATCATTACAGCTTGCTTTTTATTTTGGATGTTCTCTACATGCTCCGGAAAAAATAAGACCACTGCAATTTAATTTTAAATCAGCATCTCTGTGTGTAACAAGCATTCGATGCCAGTGTCTGTTACATTACTACACAAACACCTCATTCTGCTTCATGAGGTACTGATTACTGAGCACCTGAATCACATCTTATTTAATGAGGAAAAGTATAAAAACACTGCTGCAATCAAGACTCTCCTCTTACAAAGTTGGATGGCAAAACACAACTACAGGTACGTCAAAGGTAATTATTGCCATTTTGTTTGAAAGTGAATGAGAGAAATGTATTCATGTTCTGTAAACGCTGCATCATTTTTCTTATTTTTGTGCATTGTCATTTGGAAATTAGGAGAAATAATAACGAAGGCAAAGCTGTTCAGTTCAATACTTGCACCTACAAAAGATAAAACCTAAGAAACTGAACATTTTGCAGTGGTCTCAAATTTTTTCCAGAGCTGTATTTACAATTCTACCAGGAACATGTAGACAAACGCTGTGTCCGAAACCGCGCACTTGCACACTTTAGTGCGCGATTTTTAGTGCGTGATTTTTAGTGCGTAGTGCGCTCACACTGAAAACCAAGATAAATTCAGTGCATTGAAAGTACCCGGATAGTGCACTGAGATCGGCCAGAAAACGCAGTGCAGACTGATGCACCCTTTGCGCACTAAACGGACGCCATTTTGACCACGTAGCGGAGGGGGCGGGACTTTCAACGGGTTTTCGAATTGAATAACGGCGGCAAACAGTGAAATACAAGCCCAAGCGGAGGCAGCTGGTTCATATAAATGTAAGTAACGTTAATAAGATTATTTAACTGATGTACACTGCGGTAAAACCGGCAGATATTTTGGCGGCTGGAGAATCGCGAGCAAATGTTAGTCCGTCACTTCCGCTAAGTGCAAAACGTTAGTGTTCCGTTTAGGACAGCACTGACCCACAGCAGTGCGCACTAAAGAAGGCAGTGCGCACTACGCACTAAACCTCAGTGCAATGACGTAGTGCGAGGTTTCGGACACAGTCAAAGATTTGGCTGAAATATCCCCAAATATGCTTTTTCTTTGCTCCAAGTTTTTTACTTGTGGTCTTCCTTCTGATAATGTCGTGTTCACCTGAAATGCTTCAACAGTGGATTTTTATGGTTGAATTTATACTACACGCCAAATTTTTTTATGAATGATATCTTTGAACTCATGTTCCTCCACTAAAAACTAAATTGACAATCAAGATTAGGGATGGGTACCAAAACCCGGTACTTAATTGGTAACCGGTGCCTAATTATTCTGCTGTCTGTACTGGAGAAATAAAAAAATAAAAAAATAATAAATATTATTATTGTTAAATAAACATTACCGAGCATATTTTATCTGACCAGCCTTTTGTAACGTTTTATAATAGGCCTTCTAGCCACTAAACAGAAAGGAGAATACAGACCATACTTTTCTCTGGAGTTTCACACATTCCCTCCAACTTTCGAAAACAGCTTCAAAGTAGAAACTGGGTTGTTAGTTGTGACCACGCACCGACTCTCTGGCTCAGCCAGGTTTTAACCACCCATCCAATCACACAACACGGACACTAACGAACATTCACTAGACACAGGTGGACACAATCATTAGATGCCTCGCCTACTGCTGCTTGCTGCACAGACACCTGGAGCCGTATTACAGAAACTTCCTTGAAAATTACAGAAACTTGAAAATCCTATCCTAACTGTGCGGTTACCATGGTAACGGCAGTTTAGGATCTTATCTAGGTAAAAAGTAATTACAGAACAACCACGTCCGACCAATCCGATTCTCCCAACCTAACTTCAGCTAAGAAAGGAGTATTACAGAAGCATCCTAACCTCAAAAAATCTTAAATAAACTCTCCTAACATTAGGATAACCCCTCCGCTGCCCTAATTGTCGCCGGCTGATTATTTAGACTAAGGCCCTGTGATAACGCCGTTAGCCGATCAACTCTGCCCAGGTTTGGAGAGGCGACTCGTCGGCACAGGGCTCTCCCTCCCGCCTGTGGTACAATCAACAAATGTGTTACAGACTGTAGCCTCGTAAAGTTACAGTGCCAGCAGGTAACAGCTACTTCGCGAGATGATGTGTTGCGTTAGTTGCTAGGTAACAGATCGCTTATTTAGGATTCCTAACTCGAGATAAGATAGGACTCCTAAATCCAGTTACGATTTGCTTCTGTAATACCAAATTGAAAAAAATCCTCTCTTAAATCGTCCTATATTAGCTTTATACTTAAGATAGGAAGTTTCTGTAATATGGCCCCTGGCACCTAATGATTACTCTCACACTCACTCACACACCACCTCGAGTTAAAAGCTGCTAATTTTTTTCTGGCCTACCTGCATGCTCCAACTATGTTCCTTTAAATCACTGTATATTCATTTACAAGAAAATGTGTTTATTTGTTTTACAATCATTGGTTTTGTTTGTGTAATAGATATTTGCTCAAACATTGGTGTTTGCTAAAGCTATAGATCATTATTTTACATTTTATAAAATAGTGTTATTTCTGTTCTCAATTTGTTTTGGTTTTTTAATTAAAAAACACAACAAAAAGTACCGTTACTGTAAAAGTACTGTTAAAGTACCGAATTGATAAGTGGTATCGATAGAAATAGTAATACCGTTAAAACCTTAACGATACCCATCCCTAATCAAGATTACAATTTTAGTTTATAAATAATAGAAAAATTCCTCAGAATTTCTTCTTTATAGCACATCAGAAAGGAATAATTACTGTTTAAACTACCAGACCAAAGAATCTCCTCTTATCTCCTATTAGTTGCATGTTTTAGTATCTATTTGTTTCCCTAATCCTTATATTCTTTCAGTTTAATAAGTCTTTAATAAGTAGCTGAAGTGGTGTTTGGGATTGTATCAGAAGTATATACAGGCTATAGTGCAACATAATAAAAGTTTACCTTCTTGTACTGGGGTTATTCTGTGTACATATTCTATTGTGTGACCACGATTTATATCTTTGTTTTCCATAAGTTAGACTCTTGGGAACCGAACATACTGAGCACATGTGCAATGTAAAAAGTTACTCACAGATAGAGCACAGCAAGGTAAATGACACGAAAATAATGCATTACATATTCATTTCCAGCAGCCGAGCATTTTTTTCTTTGGTTTGAAAAGGCTGCTGTTAAACCTTAAGCACTGTGCTATTACACATTGGCATTTTCATGATTATTCAAAGAGCATTTGATTGTTTAGTTCCTTATAAAGTAGGACAGAATGGTTGGAAGGCCGGGACAAAGGGATGAGATGTAAATGAGCTTGTACCAGGCAATGCCATTTTACCTTTTTGAGCATGGTGTTTACAGTGCAAGATGCTGCTCCTGCAAGATGCAATGGTTTTATCAATCAGATGAAATTTGCAATGAGTGTAGCCAGTCAACTATGGGATGCTTCTTGTACTTCACATGTTATTTTTTTGCTAAAACTGCCCGTTATCAGTTATTCTCAGTTATTAAGAGTTAGCTCAGAGTTAGCTCATTGAACTGAAGACATTTAGGCTTGCAACACCATCATTTATCAACAAAAACAATTACTAATTGTTCAGATCACAAACTGAACTGATTTAGGTGGAAATAAAATTTTAAGAAATAGGTGACTGGCATTGAGGACTCTATAGCAACTAGGTACTTCAATGTCTGGCATTACAATGTTTTACCCACATTTGTGACCCACAATGCTCACTATTAACATGAGGTGTGTAAAACACTGTAAATGTTTTTAATAATGTAGGTAAATTTATTTAATTAATTGTCCAGGAAACACCGAATTTTTGGACATACCTTTAATGTAGGCCTTTTTGAAGGTTTAAGATGTCTAAAGTATATTTTCGTATGTATTTCATAAATATGATCCACTGGGATCAGAAAGGAGTCCCTGCAGATATAATGGGTTATTGGATGATTAAGGTTATGTCCCTTCAGCAGCCGCTAGAGGCCGCCAAAGGTTTAGTTTTGGGTGAACTTTTATTATGAAGGGGGTTGGGTTTTCGATATTATTTGTTACAGCTGTGTTTAGCTAAGTGTTTATGTTTGGGGATTGGTTGGTGAAGTCTGAGTTTTTGTATTTAAGGACTAAAAACTAAGGGACCTGAGTTTTCAGTCCAGCATCATACTGGCTTTGAATTTAAAAAAAATTTCCTTTTTGTTTCAAAGTAAAGATTGAGTTTTGGTTCTGGCCCTCATGCCAGTTTTGTGTTGTTTAATAAGAAACAGTATTTGCAACATAACATGACTTCCCACTGAAGATCCACAGAGCTGTTATCTTCAAGCATTGTGAAACTGACTATGAAGGTAGTATATGGAAATCTTGCATATCATCGCTGTCGGACGGAAACCTTGGTCTTTGTTTTTTTTTTCATAAATCAATACTATTGGTCAGTCTCCACGTGAGTCTGTAAAATTGAGAAATTATTAACCAATGAAAAGTGTTGAAAATAGCTTGGGATCAAATCTCTTACCTCCATTGGACACTAGAGCTGTAGCCAAACCCTTGTATCTCCACCCACATCCAGCAGAGCCATGCAGCAGAAGCCGTAACAGAGCAAAAAGCTGCGACATTATCATTATTTAGCCTGAGTTTATGTACAATCTCATACCTGTACACTACTTGTGATGTGTATTATAAAGTGAATTTAA
>JBBJLR010151876.1:0-15204 GCA_037577145.1 Brachypetersius gabonensis
GTGTGTGTGTGTGTGTGTGTGTGTGTGTGTGTGTGTGTGTGTGTGTGTGTGTGTGTGTGTGTGTGTGTATGTGTGTCCTGTGATTCCATGCCCCCCAGGCATCTTGACTGATGTCCTGTAAGGTGAGGACTTCATTACCTATGGTGATGTTCTTTCTGAAGGACTCTACGGTGCTGAGCCAGGCTGTGATGTAGCCAGTCAGAATGCTTTCAGAGGTGCTGTGAGGGCAGGCTGAAGCTTCCATGTGAAATTGTTTCCAAAATATATTTTGATACGTGTATCATGTAGTCCTTTTGAAAAAGCAGTTGTGCTGTGGGAGGAGGGAGAGGGAGGACAACCCTATCCACCCAGAAAGAGAGAGAGGACTGTTACAGTGAGTGAGTGGGCAAGGCAGTCCTCCTCCTCCCCCATCAGAGACCCAGGGGACAGTTTTACTGAGTGATTGGGGAGAGGGAAGACCACCCTATCCACCCAGAGAAAGAGAGAGGACAGTTATACTGGGTAATGGGTTATACTGTAGATTGGGAGTAGTATGGGAGATGCTGTAGTATGGGGGGACGCTGTAGTATGGGGGGACGCTGTAGTATGGGGGGACGCTGTAGTATGGGAGATGCTGTAGTATGGGGAGATGCTGTAGTATGGGAGATGCTGTAGTATGGGAGATGCTGTAGTAGGGGAGATGTTATAGTATGGGACCAATGACCACCCAGTGGGACCCTATCCACCCAGAGAAAGAGAGAGGACAGTTATGCTGGGTAATGGGATATACTGTAGGTTGGGAGGTGCTGTAGTTTCAGGGGATGCTGTAGTATGGGGGGATGCTGTAGTATGGGGGGATGCTGTAGTATGAGTGGATGCTGTAGTATGGGGGAATGCTATAGTATGGGGGGATGCTGTAGTATGGGGGGATGCTGTAGTGTGGGACCCTATCCACCCAGAGAAAGAGAGAGGACAGTTATACTGGGTAATAGGTTATACTGTAGGTTGGGGGATGCTGTAGTTTGGGGGATGCTGTAGTTTGGGGGACACAATATAAATTTTCTCTAGGAGTGTAGCCAGAAATGATCCAAACAGTGGCTAAGGGGCTGTGGATTCTTTATTTGTGCTGTTAAGGAGATCTCTTTCATTTTGTCCTCGACCACAGATGTGTGTTTTGAGGCTAACAAAGTTAACAAGTAATGGAAGTGCAAACCTTATCTGCTAGCATGATGCTAAACCAGCACACACTTGTGGTGTAAAAACTCCAATGCTCTGTGGATGCACTGTATACACACACACTCCCCCACTCACACAGTATTAATGTACAGGAAATATCAGATTTCCATATCGATAGACTATTGGACTATTAAGTTCTATTTTACTGTCTGCTTTACTGTGTGTGAGTGTGTGTGTGTGTGAGTGTTACCCACTTTTGCATCCAGGTCAGGACTTCCTTATTTTGTAATTGTATCATCTTTCTGTACTGTAATACAGTAATCATTTGTGAGTATGTGTACATACATGTGTGTGTGTATATGTTTATATACATATGTATACCTATGTAAACATAGATAAATAGAGATGTATATAATGTATGTGTGTGTCACTCAGAGCGCTTTGGTCCAACATAGATACTCTGATTTCTTCACAGTGGAGGAGAATGGAGGCAGACGTCTCCAACACAGCTGTTTTATTCACTATTGTCCCCCAGTGAAACTCCACATGTCTGGGTGTTTATATGGATGTTAATGATAGTTAATCAGTTTTCTTTGGCCTCGTGAGACCCTGCATGTTTCCCTTTACCATGGAAGATATTAAATTCATTAATTTCTCCAAACTCTGGTAGAACAATGTCTCAGGGTTTAGGTGGCATAACTATAGTCATTTCGGGGAACAGGCTTCTGTGAGGGAGCGTTTAGAGGCAGATGTCTGGTTCCATTCACCACCACTGTGTGCAGGTCTGACTCAGGGAGTTTAAAGTGTTTCACACCAGACCTGCTCTGAAACAGTCTGTAAGAATTAAATTGTAATTTCTAATCGACGTGGTCACGCTTTAAGTGTGTCAGTAGCTCTAGTAAGAAATAATGCTGTATGAAAAAGCCTTCATTTTAGTTCTATATTATTGGAGCACTGTAGGCTCTTCTCAGGTCAGTAATGGTGAACTCTGTTCTGCAGCTCTGAGCTGTAATTTCCATACAGAGGACGTATTGTTTAGATCTGATCTGCACGGAAAGCCGCAGCGACATGGCTTAGTTCATCCCGACTCTACAGCTCGAGAGCGAGGCTTCCGGACGACGCCAGCTACGCAAATACGGTTCGCGAGAGACGAACCGACCGGCACTCCGTGTTTATTTTATAGGCGCTAACAGTGGCTAATGCTGGTCTGGGTACAGAAAACAAAGGTGACCCGACTACCTGTATTGAGTGAAAACAAACCGGCGCTAAACATAGTGCCTTTCCAGCCCATCTGCTTATTTATGTGTTTAAGGAGCTCGAGGCGTGGCCTCCTGGAACTCCGAAGCACAGCTTTGTGCCACAGGATGTATAAAAGGAAAAAAGTGCCTCCTTTTCCAAAGGTGAAGGCCGGGACTATTGGAGGAAGAGGCTTTTGTTGGGGAGTTCCACTGTGATGATGTCATTGCACTTTATTGTAACACTAAAGGGCATCAGACATTCTTCAGTCAGATGTTATAAGACGAGGAGCAGCCACTCATCTTGCCTCTGGTATGATTCAGGCCTAATGGAACTTTAAAAACAAATTGTAAATATTTCTACTCATATGAATTCACTTTTTATCATTTATTTGGTCTTTAATGTTCCAAAAGTTTGGATATTTGCTCCCATTTTTCATGAGCTGAACTCAAAGATCTGAAACATTTTCTACATACACAAAAGACCCATTACTCTCAAATATTGTTCAAAAATCCGTCTAAATCTGTGTTAATGAGTGCTTCTTCTTTGCTGAGATAATCCATCCCACCTCACAGGTGAGGCATATCAAGATGCTGATCAAACAGCATGGATATTGCACAGGTGTGCCTTAGACTGCCCACAATAAAAGGCCACTAACTGAAATGTACAGTTTGATCACAGCACAATGCCACAGATGTCGCAACTTTTGAAGGAGCGTGCAATTGGTATGCTGACTGCAGGAATGTGTACCAGAGCTGTTGCCGTGAAATGAATGTTCATCTCTCGACCATAAACCGTCTCCAAAGGCGCTTCAGAGAATTTGGCAGTACATCCAACCGGCCTCACAACCGCAGACCATGTGTAACCACACCAGCCCAGGACCTCCACATCCAGCAGGTTCACCTCCATGATTGTCTGAGAACAGCCACCCAGGCAGCTGCAGCATAACCAAAGAATTTCTGCACAAACTGTCAGAAACCGTCTCAGGGAGCTTATCTGCATCCTCGTCGTCCTCGTCGGGGTCTGGACCTGACTGCAGTTTGTCTTGAGTGGGCAAATGCTCACATTTGATGACGTCTGGTACGTTGGAGAGGTGTTCTGTTCACGGATGAGTTCCGGTTTTCACTGTTCAGGGCAGATGGCAGGCAGTGTCTGTGGCGTTGTGTGGGTGAGCGGTTTACTGACGTCAGCCTCGTGGATTGAGTGTCCCATGATGGCGGTGGGGTTGTGGTGGGCAGGAGTATGTTATGGACAACGAACACAGGTGCATTCTATTGATGGCATTTCGAATGCACAGAGATACTGTGGCGAGATCCTGAAGCCCATTGTTGTGCCATTCATCCACGACCATCACCTCATGTTGCAGCAGGATAATGCACAGCCCCATATTGCAAGGATCTCTACACAATTCCTGGAAGCTGAAAACATCCCAGTTTTTGCATGGCCAGTGAACTCACCGGACATGTCACCCATTGAGCATGTTTGGGATGCTCTGGATCGACGTGTTCTAGTTCCTACCAATATTCAGCAACTTCGCACAGCTATTGAAGAGGCTATTCTACAGCCCATGCAGATTAGAACTCCATGCAACGGAGATGTGTTGAACTGTGTGAGGCAACAACAGATACTGACAGGTTTTTGACCCCAGAACACCCAGTAACTCACCTGGAGCTGTGATTGGTCATGTTGGTTAGAGGCTCATTTGCATATTGGAAGTGGCGATATATTGTGCAGGCCTAATTTAAGAACTTGCCTCACAAATACAATAAAGTGAAATGTTTACCCAAATAAATGCACTTTTACAATGTTTTTTGTATTTAATGTGTTGGATAAGAGTTGTGTGGTGAGTGTAAGTTAGAGCACCCTTTCTGTCCATTCACTAGTGTTGCTTTTGTTCAGTCTCCAAGCTTAGATGGTTCGCTAGCTCTTAATCCAAGCCAGGTGAGGATGATTCCAATGTGTGATATACTGAAGGGACCCCTCAGGCCTCTCAGGGTGTTTTTCTTATGCTCTTCTATGCAACTGACTGAGATTCTGAAAACATCAACTGACTCTTAGAAAGAAAAGGCCATAAAGCATATCTAAACACTTCCTGCTTGTAACTGTTGGTGTGTGAAAACAAGATAAGTGTTCTGCTGATTTTCCCAAATCCCCTATAATTAAGTGGATGCAAACAGTCATTCAGAGTTTGTTTGGTGTGAAACAGTTAATTGCAGAGACTGATTTCTTTACAGTTGTGGTGAATGGAACCAGACGTCTCCAACACGAATACAGCCATTTTATTCACTGAGTGTTGATGTTAATGTTGATGATGGCAAAATAGTGTGAAATCTGAACTATTCCATTTTCTTTCAGGACTATTTTGCCTCACGGCCCCCTGCGTGTATCCCTCCACCATAAATGCAGACAATTTGAAAATTGGGTGGAATTCCCATTTATATGTGTTTGTGTGTGTCTGGTGAAGCTCTAAAGAAGAAATGCTTTGTAAAAAAGAGTGTAATTATATTGTCTATAGTACTGGAGCAGTGTGTAAAGTTACACCCCTCCACACAGTTCTGTAATCATGAACACTACAATGCACAGTACTTCCTTGTATTTTTAATGTAGTCTTGAGGAACAGTTCTCCAGGCTTCCTGATGGACTTTCAGAGACTCCCATTTTCAGTCCAGCGCCTGAACCTGACCAGTTTCAGAGGAATGTTATTTGTTTGTTAAGACATACAGTGACCTACATATGAATCGTTCAAGCAGAACAATGTACATCTAACTTAAGGGCTGAACCAGAAGAAACAGGAGCAGAAGATTCCAGATGATCGGGTTAGTGACTAGTGGGACTATCTTTAGGTACTTTGCAGCTGTAGTGTGTCAAAGATAAAAGATTTTAACAGACTTCGATTAGTATTGTTGCACCAACAAGGTTGAATCAAAGCTAAGTGGAATGAAATGTGGGACCTCAAGACTTTTGCACAGCACTGTATTTCCAACTCCCCATGCAGCAGCTCAGGTTACACTGCTGTTCAGGGCCTCAGGCTCCCCAAACAGAAGAACAGCATCATCTCTGATGATTATCTAAACAAAACGGTGCTGACTTCTTTGAGAGCGTTCCTGTGGAAAACCGGGTCTGTGTTTCTTCCACAAACACTTATAAGTGAATCTGAGCAGAAATACCAATAAACTGCATTATCAATGGGTTTCTAATGACATATTAACATTTACGTATTTACCAGACGCTTTTATCCAAAGCAGCTTCCATTCCCTAACTACAGGGGGCAGTCTCTCTGGGGCCACTTGGGGTTAAGGGTCTTGCTCAGGGGCCCTGTGGGGGTTTGCTGAAGGTAGGATTCCTTTTGTCCTACCTACTAGGCCACCACTGACTCTGATGGGTGTGCGTCTGTGTCTGTGTCTGTGTCTGTGTCTGTGTCTCTGTGTGTGTGTGAGAGTGTGAGAGTGTGAGAGTGTGAGAGTGTGAGAGTGTGAGAGTGTGAGAGTGTGAGAGTGTGAGAGTGTGAGAGTGCGTTAAGTGCCTGTACTCGTGCGTGAACGTGAGCCTGTGTGCGCAAGCATTAAACTGCATGCATGAACGTGTAACTGTGTGTGTGTGTGTGCAGAATTATCATTCTAAGAACTCTGTTTCCAATGCCCCCCAACAGTTAAGGTGTGTTTCTGTGGGACTGCAGAGGAATGTGTGACTGCTGGGAGGGTCCGCGGTGTGTTTCGGTAAGGGGGGTGTGGGGGAGGGGTGGGTCCGCCGTGTGTATCAGTGCAGGGCACTGAGTTTGCATGACACACTCGTCTTCAGAGGAAGTCGCAGATGGTTTCCCAGAATCAAACAAATGGCCATTCAGTAAAGAGTAGAGCTGCTTTCCTTAGATTACACCACAGCATTTACATCCTCCTGGACAGGAAAACACACACACACACCCACCCATACTCATCAGCCGCAACATTAAAGCCACTGATGGGTGAAGAATACCGATCTGGATGTAGTGTCTCCTGGGGGGTGGTGTGTTAGTCCTGCGCTATGACAAGAACCAAAGTGTGATGTCTGGACTTTTATTAGCGTTGGTAGGTTAGAACCTACCAATAGAAAGAGAACCAGTGACACTGCGACAAGGTCCTGGACACCTGAGGCTGACTGATGGTCGTGGGGAGTGAAGACCAACCCGCCTGGTCTGATCCCACAGAAGAGCTGCTGTAGAAAAAACTGCTTAAGAAGTTCATGCTGGTTCAGATAGAAAGGAGAACACAGTGCAGCACCTTCTGTTGCATCTGGGGCTGCGTAGTTGCAGATCGGTCGGAGTGCCCATACTGACCCCTGTCCAGCACTGAAAGCTCCTGCAATGGACACAGTAGCAGGGCTGTTCACATCTAGAAACTGTGTGTGTTTGTGTGTTTGTGTGTTTGTGTGTTTGTGTGTTTGTTTGTGTGTTTGTGTGTTTGTGTGTGTGTTTATGCATGTGTGTGTTTGTACAGTGCAGCTCACATTCTGAACTGAAGCTGCAAAAAATCACTTCTCATCTTTTGTTTGACGCAGCAAGTTTCCGGATCAGGTGTGTGTGTCTGTGTGTGTGTGTGTGTCTGTGTGTGTGTCTGTGTGTATGGGTTAGTTTGTCAGGATGTGGTGTACTGACTGCTTTAACTTTATAGAGACAAGCAGAGAATGACAGAGACATCTCCTTTGCGAGAGAGTGTGTGTGTGTGTGTGTGTTACATGCACATCAGACTGCAACCCTTCAGGAAATTATTGAATCAGAATCAGAAAACTTCACTGATCGCGGAGGAAATTGCTTATGTGATGACTGCCACAACACACAAAGACACAGAGAAACAAGAACAATATAAAATAAAATAAGTTTAGAATCTGGTACAATATCTATAAGCATATCACCCCCCCCCCCCCCCACCCCCACCCCCCACAGTTCCTGTTGTTTATTACTGTCTATCGGATTGGCCATCTGGATCATTTGGACAGTACTGTAGCGACATATACTTATTTTAGTGTATTGCATTTATAGACCAGTTTTGTAGAGGCTTATTAACCCATATGACCTTTCTAGAGCATTCTAGAACTTTTTGTAAGTAAAATTAATTGATGAATACAATTTAGGGCTGCAACTATCAAATATTTTTGGAATCGAGTATTCTGTCGATGTTTTCATCGATTAATCGGATAACTCATGCTTTTGTGTTTTTAAACAACTATATCAATAGTGAGTTATGCAACATGAAAGGCCTCTAAAATGAGCAAGCAGTTGGCTGTTATTCCTCACAAAAAAAGGTTTTTATTCAAACAACACTTTTATTAGATCAAAACCTAAAACCTTTGGCTTTGGCTCCAGAACTAAACCCATTTAATCAACCTTTCTGGGAAACATTTATGATGTACATTGTATCCTTATTAACAGTAAAGAAAACAAAAATGTCATTTTCTCTGTCTGTATGCACTTTAAGATTTGTTTGTAAAATATAAAATTATATTTAAATATTATTATTATTATTATTATTATTATTATTATTTTTATTCTGCTCCTGAGTTTAAATATTGCTGATCAATTTGAATTAATTATGTATTGATTATTTTTTTTTAGCATTAAACGGTCAAAACTTGTTTACAGTTTAAATACGGATAAAAATTTTATTTGAATTTTTAGGCAAATTGATGCACTTTAAGACTTCTGCTACAGACTAAAAAACAAAATTCCCGCCCTATTTTTTCTTGTTGGCAATATTCAGCACATTTTCCATCCACTACAGGAATGAGGACGTCCAGCTGGTCTCGAGCAGCTTTTTGCGGCTCTCTTCGTTTTTCACAGCCAGTGAGCGCCACTAACTTACAATAACAGAACAGTGATCGTTTTTTAACTTTAAAAATATATTTTCATATATGACCGGAAGAGCGGGAGAGCGGGCGGGAGGGACCGGGAGAGCGGGCGGGGGCGGGCGGGAATCGTCAGAAATTCTGCGGGAGCGGAATTAAAAAAGCCCCGCGCAGGGCTTTACTTCATATCTCCTGCTCTGAGCTGTGTGCTCTTCTTCGGTGCAAAAAAACCTACTCCCTGCGTCAAAAATAGCATGTTCCCCGGGTCACACGTGCCCCCCCCCCCCGCTGTTGGACTTTGGTGACGAATTAAACGAAGCCTCGAGGCAAAGAATTTGCCTTGAACATTTTTTGTAATCGAGGAATTCGAGTTACTCGAAGAATCGTTTCAGCCCTAATACAATTGTTTACTTATCTTAATGATTGACTTTTTTGCAGCTTGTGGCTTAAGCTCTCGGTACTGTGTAAATGAATAAACAAACATGGCTTATGTCAGGTAGTGTAAGAGATGGTCTTTTTAAAAGCTTTGTTCTGAATAATTGAAGTTGTTGAAAGACTGCATTGTCCGTGTTCTTCACTGCAACTGCTTTCAGGTCTTCTTCGTGGACAGAAGACCACGAGGAGCCGTGAGGCGGCGAAGCTCACAGATGCACACTCGATCAGAACCACCTTAACCTGTTACCATACAAGGCCATGGTGGAGTTGCTGAGTAGCAGCTTTCTGCTCATTCACAGCAGTTCCTCTTCCGTTCTCTCACACACACACACAGACACACACACACACACACACACACACACACACACATATTTATACATGTTTATATGCTCACGCCCCAACCCACACCGAGATGTTCTCAGCAAATGAAACTAGGTTGTGGTGTGTAAGGGTGTGGGTTTGGGTGTGTGTGTGTGTGTGTGTGTGTGTGTGTGTTTCTCTTTCTCTGTGCAGCTTTACTACCCCCTCGTCTCTGCTAGGCGTGTGCTATCTCACACTCTTTGTGTGTTTTACGAGGATTTGAGTGGTATACAACGCTATAAATCATGTGACTGGAGTGGCAGTGTTTATTTATATATATTTTTTAATAAACCTAATTTGGCCCTGGTGCGCACAGAGTTTTACTAAGGGCATGAACGTCTTTAGCAGTTTTAGAGATGCAGTGGAGATACAAGGCTGAAAAGGAGAGGCTAATGTAGCTAAAGTAATGGAAACTTGTGCTCCACCAGTTGGCCTGGTGCTAATCCATCACACGCACTTACGCCTTAAAAATGTACCCAAGTATCATCAAAATTCAGGCTTCAGGGGGAATCCTGCTTTCTTTAGCTATGCTCTAGACAGGTGTTTTACAACCTCGGGGCCATTCAGGGGCTGTGGGGGTCTGCAAGGGTTGCTAAGGGGCATCAGGATAATTTCAAAAGTCATTGTGACTTTATATAACCTGCTTTATCCAATCACATTTCATATCATCCATATGGGTGTAAAGAGGCATTGAAATATACTGCGATATTCTAGTACGGAAATGTGATATGCATCCATAACAATAATCAGTCTGTTAATTATGTCTATATCTGCAATGTTTAGAATGTTAAACCAGAATGGATCAACAGACCAGTCTGTTCATCTGTCAAACTATGCAATGAGTTATGAACTGTCTAAAAAATCCTGAATCATCTATTGAATCGTGAATGATCTATCAAGCCGATTCTTGAATCCTGAATCTTCTTTCATTATGAATAGTGAGGCCTGAATCGTCTGTCGAACCAAATCGCGAGTCCTGAATCGCTTTAGTTCATGTGAGTCGTATCAGGAAGTTGTCGGTTCGATTCCCAAACCGCTAAGCACCTGTGAGGTACCCTGAGCAAGGTACCGTCCCCACACACTGCTCCCCGGGCGCCGTGTTCCTGGCTGTCCCCTGCTTCACTTGGTGAATGGAGAAAGAACTTTGTGCTGTTCACACTGTGTGCTGTGGTGTGTTCACATATAACAGAATGGTCACTTTCACTTCACTTCTAATTTTCACTTATAAATTAGATATGGTTTAGCAGATAGTAACATGCTAATTTGTGGTGCATAAGCTCCCCATACTAAGCTACATCGGCCTCATAGCCCAGCGCTAAATCTGCAGTGAACCATAAACACGGCTGAAGGACTAATGTTTGTGTAAATTTGATTATCCTTTAACTGACCGGCTGTTTTGATCTGAGTTATGGTTTAATTGACCGCCTTTGGCAGCGAGGACGTGCTCACCTGACCTAAAATACCTGCACGATGCTAAATTTAGCATCTGGACCGAAGAATGTGCCTGTTATAGAAACCGAACAGGATTTCCTGGATATAAATCATATCGTTCACAGCCTGGTGACTCAAGTGAGGCACTGACTCCGGCCACTGACCTTAAACACGACCACAGAAATCCAACTAAGGAGTCCTCCCCCCTCCCCCCGCATCTCTGTAGGTCTATAGAATTTACTTTCTCTCATTTAAAGAGCTGATATACTACATTTGTTGTTTACTGAAATGTATTTGCTGATTTTAAACCTCCCTTTATTCCTTAGAATTAAACAGCTTGTATATTGAGCTGAATCGTGAGTCCTGAATCATCATTTGCGCTGAATCACAAGTCCTGAATCTCATATTGAACTCATTTTCAGGGCCTGTGTCCTACATTTCTTGTTCACTGAAGTGTATTTACTCTCAGCATACCTTAGACCAGGGTTTCTCCGCTGATGGGCCACGAAGGATTTTGATTGGGCCGTGAATCTAAAATCGACACAGGCCATTGGTCCGCAATTGGTTATTTAAAATATCTAATGTGGCCAAGTGGGAGAGGTAGAGAACTGTTGCCTTAGACTCAATCTGGCTGTTCCTGTGCCTTTAAGACTGATATGTAAATGAGCTTTCTTCTGATTCGCTGCCCCAAAGCACAACAGACCAGAACTCTATCATTTCAGCAGTACTTTCACGAACGGGAGAGCCTAAACTGCTTCAGGCTGAATCAGCGGATATACAATACTGTCCAAAAGTCTTAAGCTCCTGTGCAAAACATTCAAAGCCATTTGTCTTTATTTTCTGCTAGCAAGTACACAAGTTAACATTAGAATACACACTAACAAACAAGAAAGCATTACATCATTTTCAAGATTTACTTCGTTTTTTAAAAAGTACTTGTAGTTTTGTGAGCTGGTTGCAGGAGCACAGGTTCAGTTCCAGATTTCACCTCCAGCCTCTGCATTAATTTGTGAAACTTCAACAGCTGCTCCTGATTTAATTTAATGAAGTATGTATTGAGTCGAAGGTATTTGAAATTTAAAACATTCTGCTCAGCTAAACAGGTTTTAAATCATTGTCTCCGGGGTCTAATGGCGCTTTTTCCACTAGCACAAGGAACTACGTGTTTTTCCATCACAAATAAAGCAATCACACAAATAATTTGACAAAATGGTGACTTTTTTTCACTTTAATGTCCTCAGAACTGCCTTCCTGGCGGCTTGGTATTGCAGCCAGAGTCCTGGTGGCATGACTGCAAGGCGAGTGTGTGTCATGGGCCCCGTGTGTGTGTGTGTGTGCGTGATCTCTCGGCGTGTGAAAGTGGTCGGTGGCGTGTTTGCTTAAGCCTAGGCCAGATGAGGCGATTTTTATTTTCTTTTTTTTTTCATGTGGGTGATGTCATGGCTGTGAAGGACAGAAAGGGTGGAGTCACAACGACCCTTATGGAACAAATTAAACCGGCTTACGATGGGCTCAGTCCGTCCGTGGAGTGTGTGTGCGTGTGTGTGTGCGCGTGATGGAGAGAGAGAGCGTAAGTGAGCGAGCAAGAGACATAAAGAAACACTCACTCTCTCAGTTCTGTTTATTGATCAGACTGTAGAAAAGTATTTCCTTCTCTCTGTCAATTATTTACACACACACACACACACACACACACACACTCACTCTGTCCAGGGTTCCATCATATTATGCATCATAGTATATATACATGTATTGTTTACATAACTTTTTTACTGTTATTTTTGTTGATACTTTTTAATATATACTATTATAATTTTATAATTTTATATAATATTTAAAAAAAATGAGTTGTTAAAAGTTCAGAAAGTGCTTGAGGTTTCCAAAGTCAGTAAGTAATTGTGGTAAATAATCTCAGTACTGATCAGACTGAGTGTGTAGTGTGTTAGACGCTTTGGTCTCACCTGCGCTCGCCTCGCCCGCCTGGCATTATTATCCAAATATTCTGAATGTGTTTAGTGTGGAGGTCTGAGATGAATTATTAACCCTGGTGGTATGCTGCTGTTTCCCAGGCCGTCTCTAAACATCCAGATCTCTCTGGCCAGCCGCCACGGAGGCTCACTGAATTATGAATCGACTTGGATGTAATGGGGTCAGCTGTTCTCCTGCTCCAGACCAAAACTGAGCTTTTAGCGGATGCTCGGAGGAAGCGGCCCATTACGGGAGATGACTGAGGCTGGGACTGGAGCCGGTTCTGAGACTGAGACTGAGACGGGGGGGCTAAAACTTTGGCCAACGCTTGGGAGGAGGGACCAGGGCCGGAATGTTACGCTGCATTATGATGCAGTAAGATATGAAGCATCATGACGCAGCACAGTGTTTGATACCATACAGTATGTTATGCTGCAGTATGTTATCATGCATTAATATACAATACAATGCATTCTGATGCAGCACAGTAATATACCATACAGTACAATATGGTGCATTATTATACACCACAATATAATGCATTATGTTGCAATGTCACTATACAGTACAATTACAGTACGGTGCATTATGACACTGCACAGTATATGATACCGTATAGTATGTTACCATGCACTGTATGGTACAATATGTCCTGATGCACAATGTTACAATGCATTATTATACAATACAATGTAAAGCATTATAATGCAATCTTACTTTAGGATGTTAGGATGCATAATTGTACAGTACAATAGAATGCAGTCACTGCATTTTATAGTGGATTATTATCCGATACAGTTCGGTGCATTATGACACTGCACAGTAGTAAGATACTACACAGTATCTTACAATGCATTATACGTTCTAGCATATGTTATTATGCATTATGACATATGTCACAATGCTGTGGGTTATGATGCATTACTTGTCATGATAGAGTATGTTACAATGAATTATTTTGCAATACAACACAAAGCATTATGATGCCAGACTGAAGTCTGATTCCATGCACTATGCTATGATGCATTATGATGTCACAATGCTGTATGTGTTATAATACTCACTATAGTGATGCTGTGCTGTAGTGCAGTACGATACAGTGTATTGCGATGCATTGCGTGTGCTAATATAGTGCTATGATGGATTACAACATGTTATGATGCGTTATGACAGTAAGATATTATGCAGAGATAAGATGTTATGATGCAGTGATAAGGTGTTATGATGCAGTATGTGTAATGATGCATTGCGATGAAACAGTACTGTTCATTATGGCGCATTCTGATGCAATACGATACTTTATATGATACAACACAAAATGCCGGGATGCCCTTCGGCCCCTGATGGTGGAATCTGATCTGTTAGAGTGCAGAGTGACAGTGATGTGTTATGTGATACAGTAAAGCCACTGTGTTTGTTTTGTATTGTGGACTGAATGTGAATGAGGGACTGAGAGCTTCCTGAGTGCTGATGAGAGAAACAGCAGGCAGACTGTTCTCCTGCCTGGACTTCAGGATGCAGAGGGTGTGTTTGTGTGTTTGTGTGTTTGTGTGTTTGTGTGTTTGTGTGTTTGTGTGTGTGTGTGTGTGTGTGTGTGTGTGTGTGTGTGTGTGTGTGTATGGGACAGGTGTCCTGCTGAATTGCGTCAGTATGGTCACATGCAGGTTGCAGGTCTCGGGGGGGAAACTGAGTGTCCAGCTGTTTCCTCACCGCTGTACTGTGGAACCTGCATTAAAGCTCAGAACCATTCAAACGTCTAGAACCATACACATTCATAATCATCTCACTGTTGTAGAAATACACGTTCAGATACTATAAACAAGTCATAATACAACAGTCTGAGTTATAAATAACACACTTTTAAAATATAATCCATATAGACTCATTTATTGCCATTTCTTGACTAGTTACGATTTTGTCACGTTTGAAATATGAGGAATTTCAGGTTTTAGTTTTGTTCCATTCTGTCAGTTAGTAGATATTTTTAAAACGTCATTCTGGTATTTTTTTTTTTATTTTTTTGAGCTTCATTATGGGTCTCAATTTTAATAGAATTTAATGCTTATTTATTTTAGAATCTCTTTTTTGGATACTAATTTTATTATGCACACACACTTACGCTAGTAATATACTAATAGTAATAATAGTATAGTAACAGTGTGTATATATTACTATAGTATTACATACTTATACTGTAGACTTATTTTCTATTTGTATGTGCAGTAATAAACTTAAGTGAATAATGGTCACACAGTGTGGAAGCATAACCTCCTAATCCTGTGCCTGAATCTAGTCTTAACTCTGAGCCCCACACCAGACCATCTAAAGAGATGTTTAGAGTGTCTATTTTCTCGCAGTGAAATCTTGAAGCTCTGAGAAGTTCTGAGTGACCCTCTGACCTGCAGTGACCTTATTGGTCGATCCAGCGTCTCCCAGCACCGGAGCTGAGGTGTGTTCTCCTCTGTGTGGAGTGCTGTGTTGTAAAATAAAGTGCTGCAGCTCCTCGGTGAGTGTGAGCAGCAGCAGAGTCGTCCAGGAGTACAACCTGCTTGTTAAACGTTAAACCTGAATCAGGATCTGAAACTAGCGACTCGGGTGGAACCGAGTGGCGCCGCTCACTTTAAAGGGCAAGTAAAGAAGTAAACAGACTGCTGGTGTGTGTTACAACTGTTACATACTCACAGCTCACACACACTGACTGTGCAAACTGTCACAACACCCACCCTACACACACACACACACACACACACACACACACACACACACACACACACACACACACCCACACACACACACACACAC
>JBBJLR010151902.1:0-15203 GCA_037577145.1 Brachypetersius gabonensis
GACCACCAGAACACAGGAACACGGGGAAAACCAGAACACGTAACCAAAACATGATAAACCAGAACTTAACATAAACTCGGCCTCTAGGCCTCATTGCCATTATGGCGGAACCAGTCTCTAATAATAAGACAACAAACATGAACACAGGAACACAAACCACCATAAACCAAAAAGAAAGGAAAACAAAAGGAAACGGAAACCCCCCGGGCACGTGACCAACAAAAAATAGAAAAAAACGGCACATGACCGGGAATCAGAGGGCAGACTAGTCCGAACCGTCACAGATACACAATATGAAACTGAAATAGCGACACTCAGATCCACGAACTCGTGATGTGAGAAGGCAGAACTGCGACACACCTCTTCCAAGTTACCCTTGCCAACCAGATCCACTAAGGGGGATGGCCTGTGGACAGTACACCTCCTAATAAAACATTTTTACACTGTGATTGGTGTATTTTCACATCGGTTTCAGGCAGTAACCAATAGTAGAGGTTGTTAAGATTCAAACGAGCCATCCCGCGAATCTTTCTGGAGGCACGCGTGTCTGAGCTGAATTTCTTCGAATGTAAGTAAAAGGAAATCATGACATTTCACTTTATAAGTGTCTATAAGCTGGCTGGTTGTGATAACATTTCTGGGAAGTTGTGTAAGACAAGTTTGTTGTGTTTTGAGCAAGATTTTGTGTGAGTTTGGCCAGCTGGGCGGAGCGTGTTTTTAGTTTTGGACTATGAAGAATCAGTTCTGTGATTCCTTGGGGTCTTCTGTTCAGATTGAATGCAAAAGAAGCGGTGTTGCAGCGTTTATTGACTCATAATTCTGTGGTAAACATGAGGATGACTCGAAACAAAATGGCGTCTCAAATGGTACTGCTTGCACTAAAGAGTTACACACACCCCCAACCAAAGAATCGTGAACTGAACCATGGGTCAACGAACCAAATTGTGGGTTTGATGTATCGTTACAGCCCTAGTACTCAGTAACACTCCAAATCAGAAAAAGCACTCTCAAATATAAATGCTTCTGGAATTGAGCAAATTATTTGAATTATTTTTTTTTATGTGTTTAGGTGATGGCCAAACTGTGACAACACCACCACCACCTACTAAACAACCACTTACTGGAAACAATCATAATGCAATTTCTCCAGGTAACAGTAATGATGTCTAGCTAATTTTAATTCCTTGAGTTTTAGTTTCTTCTCTATCTGAGACAATGTATTAGAGGCTTATTTATTTTATAGTTTGTTTTGCTGTATGTTTATTATTTGTCTAATATTAGCACTTATTACTAATATGGAACTTACTTTTGTCTTTTTGGTGATCTACTGCTAAAACTCATTTATGAACTTGACTGTTACATTTTACTTAAACTTGTTGTGAGTAACCATACTAAAATTTGAACTGTTTTTCCATTTAACTGACTTTCGAATTATCTTAAGTCTTGTTACTAAAGTCAATGAACAAAGAGTGTAAACTAGAACTAGACCTGTCAATAAGAACAATAAGAAATTGAGAAAATGTGAAAATGTAATTAATGCGGTTAGTAAGAAATGTATTTATGTTTTGAGTAAACTGACCTTTATACAAACATAGAAGACATAGAAGAAAGAAGCCAGCTTAACTACAGAACCATCAATGTCACAATGTCTGTTGGGGTATCACACTCCACAAACACACTGGCCGACTAGGACTTTATGATTATGCAGGCTTTCATCTCAAAACTGTGTAGTAGTCTGTACAGGTCATCTCTTTTCCTCACAAAATCAGTCTCTCCCACGAGCCATGAGTCATGATGACTTCTTAACTGCTAGGAGTTGTTTGACATGGGACACTGGCTGAGAATTTTTGAAAATCTGCTTTAGATGTTCCAGGAGCTATGCCAAAAAACCTTGGTTAAAGTTGTGAGACATTTATATTATCTCCACTTTCTTTAAGCCATACATTTGATTTTTTTTAAAAGTCGCTTGGCTTGGGCTAGTAAATTGAGACGGTAGATTTATCATGTCATTCTTTTGTAGCTCCAGGAACAGTTGAGAAGACGAAATTTTCACAGAAGCCAAAAGTATTGATTTGTGAGTAGCAGTACCTTTTTACTTGAAAATATTCTGAATACTTTTAATAGAAAAGCAGGTTTTGATCTTTTTTTAAATGTATTTTATTTTCAGCAAGGTATGCTGACCAGAAAAACTGACACCAGATAAACACTTTATAATATAGCAGTTTGGAGGAACAGCGTGCAAACCCATGGTGGCTGATAATGCAAAGAGTTAAACTGAGAAAGTCACGGGAGGATCACCGCTGTCAAAAGTAGACCAAATATCTTAAGACTCCTTAGGTCCAATGCAGTGGTACTTAACCCTTTGTCCCAGGCCAAACTGAACTTGAACTTAAAGTGAGACCAGAGACAGTCCATCTGAACACCATCCACCTATAGGGCAGTAGGATAGGTGCCACTACAGAATTTTTGGTGGAGGAAAATAGTCTCTTGACCCGCATTCTTTACTTATTTGTTAATTTAAAGCCTACTTCAGATTTGCTGTGTTTCCTACTTTTCTAATGAGTTACCTGATGTGTATAATAAGATTACACTTGGTTAGGTTAGGCCCAGGATCCCCAAGTGGCCAAGAATGATAAAGATCTACAAGCCAAAGTGCTTTATCAAAGTGAACATATGAAGAAGATATAGATAAGAAGTGAGAAGACAGAAACAGAAAACATTGTTAATATTTAAATCACATAGTGAGTTCCATGGATTGAGTTTTTTTTCATCATTTGTTTAAATAAGATATTTTTATTATGGCTAAAGAAAAAAAGCTGCAGTTAAAATTTGTACACTTCTTTGAAATTTCTGTGTCTGTAAAGCCTGTTTCCTCACCTCCGACATTCTCTTTGTTCCAGCTCAGGAACCGCTTTATTGAAACATTGCAGCAGTAATGAATGTAAATCACATGCTGTTGCGTTCTTTCAATCATATTTTCATCTTTGAGTGTTCTACTGATTACAATAGCACTAAATTATGTATTTTTTAATTCACTGTAAATCTGTGTGTAGGACATTCTCCTCAGCCTAAAAAAATGATACAGCAGTAATACATAGTGCAAGAATCGCTATTGTATTACTATAATTTGTGCTACTTTTGAAAATAATTGGTTGCGTATGAAATTGATTAGCCTGTGAATTTGACTATTCCTCTTATGTATTGACATTTGTGTATATTTTGTATTGTGGGTATAGTTTATCATGTTCAATTTTAATGCATCTCTAAATACTAATTTCTTCTTTTAATGTCTCAGAACTCGAGTGTGTTGTTCACCCTGTCTTTTTTTAAATGCTCCTGCTGCTTCTGAACTTTTCAGTGTGGATCTCTTCTATATCATTTATCTCCTCAGTTATCTTACAGCTGTTCCGAATATTATCCATTCTTTTGCATACAACTAAATATTAAAGTGTCTTCATGCGTTTTATTCGCAGGGTGTGGTGAGGGTTAGTATGTACGGGGCACCTAAAAAATGTAAAAAAAACCCCAAAACACTGCTCCAAAATTTTATTGAACCACCAGCTTTGATTACAGCACATTCACTGTGTACTGATAACCTTAGGCACCGTCACAACACATATTTCCATCCAGGACATTTTTGGCCAAGAACACCAATTTCAAAACAATGAGGGCTACAAACTGGGTAAACCTTATGTAATATTCAGCATCAATATTTAGATCATTATGAACTGAGTAGTTAGTAGTGTATGAAAGAACAGCTCCATGCATTAGTTAAGTCCTTGTTTTATGCAGTGATTTGGGAGAATAGTGCATACATAAGTGGGCTACAAGGACGATGTACTGATGGGAGATGTCCGACCGGTCAGTGTGGGCCATTTGAGCCAAAAATGCTAGGGCCAATATTTTATCCCAGTCTAGCCCCAATCGTATAGTCTGTATTTCTTGGTGGTGTAGGAGCAACATCCAAAGTTATCTGTGAACTTCCAAATACGATACGAGGACGATACGATATTTAAAAGGACTTTGCAGACAGTACAATGTTTTACACATTAGCCCAGCGTCATCTAAACATTGGTAGTATTAAATAGAGCATTTTTAAATTTTGATATTAGGCCTCTTTACCCTAGTGTAGTAGTGTAACACGCAGTTTAGAAAGCAGTTAAAATCATGTAACTAAGCTTCTAGAAGAGGTTTTAAAAGGTCACACTAAAAGGTCATCAGGTGTTGAATGTTGAAATTTCTGATGAAACTTGTCAAATGCCTTTTCTGTCATAAGACACTGTGAAAATAAACTGATTATGGAGCATCTACACAGTTTTGGACATTCTTCCTCTACATCTTATTGAAATGGATGTGACTGTGGTTGTATTAAACATGTATCAAAAGGACAAGCTTGTTCATCTTTTTGCTCAGCATTACTTAACACATTCCAGGAAAAAAAAGTTTGTATACTTGTACAACTTTATTTTAAAAAAAAAAAGTGATGTTACAATTTCAGGGCATTTTCACTTACAACCAAAAATGTTCGAGGAAAAAAAAAAAAAAAAGGTTGTATAATAAAAACATGTTCCTCAAAAATAAATTCCAGATTCCTTAAACTCACTAAGAAATGAACACATTATTTATGCATTAATATTAAGGTGAAGGCATGTAAAATTCATGATTCACTCATGGCATTTTCACAAATGAAGTCTGGTCCAACAGAGATTTTTGCAGTAAAGGATCTGACTATGATTTTACCCAGGTTAAATGACATTAAAATGGGTTAAAACATATGATGCTAAAGCCCTTAATTTATACCTAGGTCACATGGTTTTAGAATACAGAACCTTCAATTTATTTAAAAAAAAAAAAAAAGTGGTGAGGGGCATCACTACATTTGTAGTAAAACATTCTGCAGCTTTAGCTGCTACCTTCATTTCAAAATGGCAGGTTCAGACTTAAGGTGCTCAGTCAGCTTCTTCTTCCTCTGACTCAGATTCTAGAGGAGATGAAAATTCAAAGATTTCACAATTCATACTTTGACTCGATAAATTGAGTTAGATTAGCTTTTCCTGTTCTGGAGGTTTGCCAACAATTCTGACACTTTCCCTTCCAAAAGAATAAACTGGACTTTTTTTTAATTATACGTGCCATTTATTGTAGATTTTTCACTGTGCCACGTGCCAGTAGAAAAGCATTTTGGAGAACAGTAGTGACTACATGTGCCAAGACAATAACAGTCACTACAACACCCATAATGCAATGCCCTCAAACCTTAACACAGGGCCATAAAAAACACCAAGTAAACGCCAAATTAATTTATTTAGTGTCTCCATGTGTGTTGTAACAGGGAAAACAAGCCAATACAGAGATGTACTGAAACCTTCCACTTTCCACCAGGGTTACGGTGAAAGAGCACCCGCATGCTGTGTTCTGGTTAAAAAAAACTAAAAATGCCTATTTTTATAGTGCAAACCCTAAATATGCCCACAGAACACTTTAATTTCATTTTAAACTCAGTTTAATGCACTACCCTTTAAGAAAATCACCTGTTAATTCAAATTTCACAAAAGTATTGACACCACAGCGAGGTCTGCCACAAAATAGCAAAAAAGGCAGAGGGTATTTGCAATTTCCGCATTGTTGAGGATTTCTGCGTACAACTATGCATTTGGTCCGCATAAAACTGGGGGGTTACTGTATACTCACCCTCCTCTGCATTTTTGAGCCACTCCACAAACTTCTTCATTTGTTCCAGGAAAACACTCTTTCCTTTGGCAAGGTGAGAGTCACTGTACCACTTCAGAACAGCCTCTTCGCTCAAAACATCCACTGTTCAACATAAGAATAAGATCAGAGAATGTTTCCATTTAACACAAAACACCTTCAGGGTTCTAGGGGCACAGAGAACACTTACCCTTATAGAGTAGCACCACAATCTTTTGGAAGGCCTTCATAAAGTGGATGTTGTCATAGCAGTACTCCTGAATCTTTAGCAGTAGTGCAAGTTCTGATGCACCTTGAGAGGTGAAGGCCTTCAGGAGAGGGCTGTATTGCTATCAAAACAAAAAAATCCACCACTAAAAACATGGTACAAACAAAAAGGTCCAAATAAAAATCAACTGAAGCACTCTTCACTCCGCATGACTTCAAAATATTGGCGCAGTGTCATCGGAGTGGAATTCACTACAGAACTGGTTTGATCAGAAACAGGTCACTCATTCCCTGATGGTGACTGCTTCGGGCTTCATCTCTCATTTGACAACTATCACCAGATCACCCTCTACACAGTATGGGTTTGGGGAACTTGCAGACATTTAGGTATATTTAAGCCAGAGTTTTCAGTAGACTCTTAGGTTCATGCCATATCCACATCAGAAAACAAGGTCAGTCATGATCTGTATTTGACATGAAACAGTATGATCTTATGTTTGGGCTATAACATTATAATGAGCCCTAATAGGTGTAGCAATGGCGTCCCTGCCTGGAGTGGGAAAAAATAAAAAAATAAAGTCTTGTGTGTAGAGCAACTGCTTATCGCATTGTCCTAGCCATCTTCCGATCAAAGAGACAACCTTAAATACCTGTCCCTAGGTAAGAGTTTAAGTCCACATGTTGGTTTGTTACAATCAAGAACCATCCAGGACAACACTCTTACCTTCAAGTGTTTAATGGCTTGTTCAGTGACTAGCTCCTCCTTCTTGTTCCATTCCACTGAGCTCATGACACTAGTCCAGACAATTCCAACCATTGTTTGCTCAGAGATGTCAGATTTCTTCATTTCTTCCCTGACATAGGCAATGATCTTAAATGATAAACATACCGCAGTTTTATACAGATATACAACTTTAAGGTATTACATGTACTTTATATGTAATTCAAAAGAACTTCATATTCTTAGATGTAGAATATTGTATTATAAGGAAGATGATATCCACATGTACAGGAGGTAATGGTGGGGAAATAATCTCAAAGGCTAAAGGACCTTCATTTACCTCCTTAAAGGAATCCCCACGAGACATCTGCTCTTGGAGTTCTTTTTGAAGCTCCTTGCGAGCTCCAATAGACTGCTGATTACGTGCAAAATCAGAGAGTTCCTTCAGCCCTGCATCAGTGAAGTATTTTGAGAAGTGATCACAGCTTTGCTTGTTGGCTGGAAACAGTTCCTGGGAGAAGGAAGAGGAACAGACTTGAGAAGTTTGCTGGTGGCATTTAGAGAACACAAGCCGAGTTAGTCCTGACAAAAAAAAAACAAAAAAAAAACCAAAACACACTGAACAGAAATAACCATAATTCTATAGAACTCACCATCAGTCTGTTATCCATTCCAACCTTGCGAAGACTGGCAGCAACTGAGTTGATGTCCTTCTCATTAATCCAGGACTTAAACAGTTTCACAGCAAAGGCAGCAGAAACACCTAAAACATGGAACATATGATCACACAAAGCAGACAACAGCTTGGCAGATAACAGATATTATTGTAGATTCAGGAATTTTTCCTTTAGACTTGCCATGTGCAAGTTCATCTTAAACACAAACCAGCACTCATACCCAGCTGTAGAAGCACATCAGTTACACAATGCTTCTCAACACAACTCAATTCAGAATAAAGCACAACAGTATTAGAACTAATTAGTTTACCTTCTTTAACAAGGTTCTCATTGAAGAGGCTGCTGAGGATTGAGGCTGATATGTTCCCATTAGCCAAGAGGATGCCAGTCAACATGGCAAGCTTGTTGCGCTCAGATTCTGTGAATCCCTTTAGAAAGAGCAGCAGCTGAAAGGAAAAAACAGTTGTGAATGAGAGTTTTGTTGATGTCAAAGCAATTAGAACACACCACTAGCAGTCTAGTGCTTCAGGCCACCAGAAGCAGATTTAATGACATTTATTGACTTTGCACTGGTGCAGAGCCATGACGGAATTAAAAAGGGCCTTCATCAAACTTGAAAGCATGCACAAAACTGAAAGCATGGCCAAAATGTCTTGGTATGCTGTAGCATTAGGCCTTTTTCACACGGATGTCTGAATCAGGCATTTTTCTGGTGTTTGTGGAGTAAGATGAGGGTGGACCCGTTTGATACCCAGCGTATTTGAAAGGGTAGTAGAGGGCCCATACTTCTGGATACAAAAAGTTGTAATAACAGGCCAATTCTGTGGAAGTCTGGCTAATGGCAGCCAGTTTTTCTTTAATTATAGTCTAATTGGAAAACAGACCCCAAAATCTGATACATACCTATGAAGTATGATGACTGTTTAGTGTTGAACTCCATTTAACAACCTTCCTAGCTTGTGCTCAAATGGATGTATTTGAATAAAATTAAATGATCCTGAGGCTTATTTTTTATGGGCATAAAACAAGAAATCAGCTGGAAAAGCATATGTAGGATTCATTTTATTGGAACACACAAAATATTTGCAGCCAAAGAAAACATCTGTTTCCAGTGGTGATCAATCTAGAAATCCATGGCAAAAACACTTGAGCGCCCTTGAAGTTCATCTATAGAGGACGTTTTATTATGAAATAATTCTATAATCCACACCAAGTACTGTAGAATGTATTGTTGCCAACTAGATGAACATTGAAAGTCAAAATACCTTCTTAATCTCCTCTTCAAAACCTTTTTCCAGGTACTTGTATCGCCTGATTAGCTTGTTAAAAACCTACAAAACAGGAGAGGAATAAAACAATTGGGTCAAATCAAATTGTTTATCGATGAAAGGTCAGACTGCTTACATACACGAACAAGTGATACTAAAAGATGTCTGGTAACCTGCTGTATGGGAGAGAGGCAAATCATACTATAAAAATATATTCTTTAGGTCTGCCCAGAACAAATACACTGAGGGTAAAGGTCCATGCAACTCAGCTCTGTTAAAATGTTCCTTACTCCAATGTCCTGTCAACTTGTATCAGCCCACCCAGTGTTCTATGTGGGAAGCCACCATGGCCCAAGACATAACTCCATAACGAATATTCCCTTGTCTAAGAGTCAATAACATTCATGCTAACTGACTCATTAACAGATGCACCCCTTGACAACCAAACTTCCCCGTTGTTTCCACTTTTGTTACATACGACTACAGTAGCAAAAAAGGATGAAGGTCTCTTCAATGGGATTTTGCATTATTCATTTGACTCCAGACATTATTTTACTTGTCTGTTTAACACCATTAAACAAAACCAATTAAGTTTGTTTAGAAACCAGAGAGCATTCTCTCCTAATGTACTTCTTGCACTACTCTTAAATGAGGATTTTAGCACTCTCCTCTGGTTCTCACACAGTCTTGAAACTTGAGCGTTTCCTCATATTGTAGGTCACTTTTGATAAAGGCATCAGTCTGCCAAATGAATGTAATGTAAAATACAATCACTGATTGTGCCTGTTCTAGAAGAATTTGAAATAATTCAGACACTGGCTTTCTGGTAACACTCGACCCTGCCAAAACTTGTCAATCTTGACCAGATGTTGGTCAAGCAGTCCTATTCTCGACTAGAGCTCTGCAGTACAAGTATGCTTGAAAGGAGCTGCCATTTAATAGAATACAGAAAGAGAGTATCCTCTAAAGCTGAGGTCCCAACCATGGGCCATGAACATGTGCCGGGCCGCGAGTTGGTACTGGGACACACAGAATAACAGAATTTTAAAAATTACATTACAAAAACACATTTAAACTCATATGTGGGCAAAGATGCCCCTAAACATGAAGCATTACCTGAGCATATGCTTGCATAGTCTCAAGGTCCTCTTGAGCAGTGAAGAGGCAGAACTCCGTCCGGGTCACGTCATCAGCCAAGGAACCACCCGGTGCTGATTGGCACAAAAATTTGATAATTTAAAGAGACCTCCATATACGTTACATTAAAGAATGTAACCAGGTTACTAAAGCACTTACCCAGCATTCCACCAGCCACCAGGATGTCAAAGAGAGTCTCTGCATAGCGACGGTAGTCAAGTTTGGCCCCTGACGCGTCAAGGAACTTGGCAACAGCCTCCAAATCAGTGCCAGATTGATTCAGACCTTGTACGATGCTTTCTTGAAACTGGGCAGGGTCAAACCTCTCTTTTTCATCTGAGAAATAACATTTTAGAACAACATTCATTCAGCTTTAACATATTCAATACTAGCCTCCTTCAGGTGCCCAAAGCTCACCTCTTTTTCTAGGTTTGAAACGCTGGCCTGTTAGCGTCGGCTTCTGCTGCTTTTGATTACTCATAAAAGACACCCTGTAAAACAGAACATGAAACATAGATTAATGTAATTCGATAGCATACGATTAACCCTCACGTGAATCACTGTTTCTTGTGTTCACTAACAAAACTTATGGTGACCACACAACTTGCCACCTTAGCTATCTATCCAGGACACTTAAAAAGCACACAGCTCTCATTAGCATCAAGGTGAACAAAGCCATAAAATCATGGTCTGGGCACAGCGTGAAATTTTCTTTATGTATTTAAATCATTCACCAAGTGAAGCAGTAGGCAGCCCCCTTGGAGGAGGTACTCAAAAGGTGCCTTAGTGGTGCGACTGACTGTCCTGAGTTTAGAACCCACGGCCTTCTGGTCACAGGGGCAACTCCCTAACCACCAGTTACCCAACTGAGTAATTGAATACAGGTTAGCTAGTTGTGATGAGTGCAGTCTGATTAGGTGGCTACCGAACTTGCTTTGTCTCACAAACCTCTTTAACGTGGCACGCAATATAGGACCGGGCTAGGCTAGCTAGCACAAGAACCAATGCAACACGTTACCTGTCCGTTTAGCATTCGGCTAACGACGTGTTCAGGAATATAATACCTCTAGGTTACTGAGAATTATTACAACACCTTAATGTGCCTCCGACAGTAGAAATGTCTCGATTTCTAAACCAGAACAAACAGTGAGTTTCCCTCGAACGCATTTAACATTAATTTATCCAGTTTGCGGCTACAGAGTTAGCTCCACACAACTTAAATATAAAACAATTTACGGCCCCGTCATGTAGGCTACACAATGCTGTTCAAAACCCTAGCGTCAGCATATTAAAAATCACTTACCGAATTGAATTAGTTGATCAAAAGAGTTAAACGCAAGACGAAGAACAAGTCGAAACTAATAGCAAACTGGTCCTGGTCATGAAAGAGCACCCTTCATGAAGGTGGATTCGTGCACTTTTATGGGGGGAGACAGGACCATAAAATTGACCGAAAATGGAAAGATCGGCTATGTTTCGCCTATATTTAAATTTAAGTTGTAAATAATTACATCTGGGATATATTTATATGTTTCCGAAGACAATCAATATCTCTTTATGAAAAAATATGTACGAAATCTTGCCCCCCCTTCCCCCGACGTTCACAGTTGGCAGGTTCCCAGTGTGTTCTTACATTTTACGTCAAGTAATGACAGGCTGGTGCTTAATTTCCCGACTTATGCGTTTGGGCTGATTCGTCGTTGGGTGACTCAAGTAGGGCAAGTAAAACAAAACAGGTCATTCCTACAGGAACTCTATCTCAACTGGCTATTTTAAGACATGCTAATGACATCAGAAGGCCATATTCACGTTGTCAGTGAGCAAAAGTGTTGGGACGCCGGTCCATCACACCAACAGGGACTTTACTGACATAGTATTCAAATACATCGACTTTAATATGGAATTGGTACCCCTTTTGCAGCTGTAACAGCTTTCACTCTTCTTGCAAGGCTTTCCACAAGATTTTGGAGTGTTCCTACGTGAATTTGTGACCATTCTGTAGAGCATTTATGTGGTCTGACACTGATGCTGGACTGGAAGGACAATTGGCATTCCAGTTCATCCCAAAGGTGTTGGATGAGGTCGAGGTCAGGGCTCTGTGCAGGCCACTCAAGTTTTTCCACACTGAAACATGTCTTTATGGACCTTCCTTTGAGCACTAGGGCACAGTCATGCTGGATGGAAAATGGTCTTCCCCAAACTGTCCAGAAAGCTGCAAGTACGGCATTGTTCACAATGTCTTGGTATGCTGAAGGTAAAATATGTGCTGGTCTGATACTCAGTATCGGCCTGATCCGGGCCAAGAAGTTTGGACATGAATTCCTAAGAAACAATCTGAACAACATGCTGTAAAGAGAGACGTGCCAAACTGCCAACCCCCTAAAGGATGCACTTAAAATGCAGGCTCCTGTACCCAAAAACAAAGAGCCACAGGAAATTCATGTAGAATTCCAGAATGAACAAACTGTGCACTATATTGGCTTAAAAACTCAAAAGTACCTCAGATGACAAGCAGCCCTGGGATTCAAATCCACACCCTTACAATCACAGAGCCAACTCCCTAACCGCTAGACCACCAGCTGCCCCCGATAGGAGTTACAGTGTTGCAGGTGGTCTCTTCCAGTAAAGGGTAATCTTAATGCTTCCGCATACTTAGACATTATAGACAATGCCATGCTTAAAACTTTGTGGACACAATTTGGGGAAGAACCTTGTCTAGTCCAGCATGACTGGGCCCCAGTGCACAAAGCGAGGTTCATAAAGACATGACTGTATGAGATTGTTAGCCAGGTCTTCTCATACAACATCAGTGCTTGAACTCATAAATGCTTTATTGAATGAAATGGCACAAATTCCCACAGTCATGCTCAGCCTTTCAAGAAGAGTGGAAGCTGATATTGCTGCAAAGGGTTACAACTCCATATTAAAGTCTATGTATTTGAATGCAATGTCATTAAAGTCTCTGTTGGCATAATGATCAGGCATCCCAATACTTTACATGTCATGTCCATATAGTGTACATAACACACTATAGAGGAAATATGGAGCCATTCAGAGTACAGATTTGTGCTAGCCCTGTTATAACTCGTCAGTATGTAGTGCACTCCTATTTGCAGTGCACCTCTATAAGAGTCAAATAGACTCTACAATTAGATTGTAACTGTCAGAACAAACCATTTATCATAACAGCAACTGTAACAATGTATTATTATTATTATTATAATAATTATTATTATTATTGTTTCATATGTTTCATACATTAATAGTTGGGAAAGTTCTCCTGTAATGTAACTTTTTTTGGAGATACAGCAACATATATCAAAGCAAAATTCAAGCGTTGTAATGGACTGAATCATTAAGAGTTAATACAAAATCTTTCTCTTCTCACACAAGAGTTATTTTTTTACTTAATGCTGGATGCTGGACAGTAACTATTGCACAAAGAAAAATGACTGAATTTGTGACCATTTTGTTTTACAGGTATATGAATGAGAAAGTGGATGGTGAGTGGGGAGGGAGAGTAAGTACAGCAAAGAAAAAAGAAATTCTGCTGGTGGTTGGTATTTCAAAAGAAGGTCTACATGAAAATACAAGCAGTAAAAAGTGCTTTTTTCTCTTGGAAAGGTGATTTGAGTCTTTACTTTCAATAATTCTGGAGGAAATAAAAACTGATCCTGACGTCTATAAACATTCAGTTATTCAGTCATTTATTTCCATGTATATGACCCAAAGTGATTTGAGAAATGTGCGTGGAAATGGTTTCCCCATACTTATGTGCTTTAAATGATGAACTTCCTCGATTCTCTGCAACGCATCAGCCTTAGGCAAACTACTTCTCTAATCACTCCCCTCTCAAAAAGGGGTGGTGTAGCCTAGTTTCAGTCTGTGGGGTTTTTATTTTTCTTTACAGAGATTAACAAACTCAACCCTGATCTTCTACATCAAATGCAGGAAGGTCTATTTTTTAATGGTTAATGTAATGTAATGGTTAGGGAGTGTTCCAGATGTGTGGTAGTGATCCATGTGGTATTGATTAAAGGAACTGTAACCAAATACAGAAATCTATATATTTGCTCTGTAGAAAGTGTAGCATATGCAATATGGAATTTTGCAATAATTCTGTCCTTCTGAGAACACTGAGTAAAGAGTATCTGTTAGGTTACGTCATGCATCTTTGTACTCTGTAGCTGATGGGAAACCACCCTCTCATTCTGGGCAAGCCAGCGCAGCAATGTTTTGGGTGTGGTGTTTTACACCACATAACTGTTTTCTAGTATGTCTGAAGTATTAGCACAGAGATCCCGGCCCGTGGGCCGCTAGTTGAATAGGCCTGCTGTAGGCCCTGTGTGCGTGTGTGTGTTTGTGTATGTGTAGCCCAGGCAACACAAGCATGAGCATCTGATTGCACCACAGTTTCTTATAATGGTGCATTCCTACACTGTGGAACTTTGTGCTGTCTTTACATGTAAATTTTTTTTTAGACAAACACAATAAATACAATGCAAAGTAATTAGAAAGTAGAGTAAGACACATTTATTCTAAAATGTTAATAAATATTATCTTACAATTTATTATATCCTTTTGCCAAAAAAGCAGCAGGGTCTTCTCTTGTAATGTTTTAAGACTTGAGAACACAGGAGTTGTTTTGACCTTTCCATGAATCTGGATCTTTTCTGTTTGAGCTCAACCCACAGTTTTTCAGTTGGATTCAGGTCAAGGGACTAGGATGATCATGGCATACTTTAACTTTGTGTACATTTGGATGGATTTTACTATGTACTTGGGATGTTGTCCTAGTAGAAATTCCAACTTCTACTTCTACTTCTACTTCTACTTCTACTTCTACTTATTTTTAGCTTCTAGACAAAGGCAGCCAGATTTGAACAAAAAGTCTCATGAAACTTGCTGGAATCCATCATGCCATGTATGCATGTTGGATTGAGGGTTCGGAGTTTCTTCTGATCACATCACCATGTCCCAGTTAAACATCCAGTGGCATCTATCAACTTTTTTGCTTTAATGATCTTCTGACACAGTTCTCTAAATCTTTACATACTGAAATACGTGTTACATTGTTATTTGTTACTCTAATGTTTGTCATTGTGTTGCGCTATAGTTTTTTGCCTTTTTTTTGGTCTTATTCTTTTTATTGTTGCTCTGAGCATAGTAATAACACACATCTTATCTTATCTGGGAAACTCCAACACTATACTTTTGCTAGTGACAAAAGGATGGGAAAGGCTTTGATCTGGTGTACCTTCCAAACCGTTTGTTGGCATGGAGATAACATCTGATGGAATGTTGGAATCGAAGACATGCTGAATCAGCTAAGTACTGTAAGTGTCGTCTTTGAGATTATTTTTTGATTTTACTCTCATTTATGAACTTACATAAATGAATGTACAGGTGCTGGTCATAAAATTAGAATATTATGACAAAGTTGATTTATTTCAGTAATTCCATTCAAAAGGTGAAACTTGTATA
>JBBJLR010151909.1:0-15203 GCA_037577145.1 Brachypetersius gabonensis
AAAATATCAAGGTGAAAGTCATAGCTTGCGTAGTATAGACCCAGCTCCCAACCCAACTTTGTGAATAGATTAATGGCGATTTTTTTTATCGCCCGATAAGAGTCTCACGTTAACGCAGCACATTAACGCCGATAACGGCCCACAGCCATTGTTATTTTGGCTCAACTTTTCCTTCAAGTTGAAGGGTGATATTCAAAAAGAAATCAAGACAAGAAATCAATGACATGCCCTTTGTTGTACACATGCAAAAGAACATGTTAAAACATTTATTATTATAAAACAGTATATTATATTGTATTTCATAAATGGATATAATAGTGATTGAGGTATTTCTCAAAATGTAGGCTGGCTGATCTCTTTAATATGGCACATCCACATCTTCATCAGGGATTCCGGCACATTATGGTTATTCTCTCCATTGCCTCAAGATAAGAAATAATAAGTATAATAAATGTTGTGAAAACATTACCCTTCACTGAAACTGCGGGCGGAGTCCAAACCCCGAAAAGCTAAACCAAATGTATTTATCAGACTGCTAGATAGTGAAGTGGGATTCATCTCTCCAATGAACACATTTACACTGCTGAAGAATCTGGTGCTGGCGTTCTTTACACCAATCCAGCCGACACTTGGCATTGCCTATTGTGCAATCTATATTTTTCATTTCAGCAGAAATAGGGAGTGCCTGAATAAGTGCCTTGTTATATGTTATGTTTAACATATAATTATTTTTTGGACTATTCAGACAACAGATATACATGTGGTCTAGAAATGTAATGATACATTACACTTTTTTCAGGTTTAGTAAAACTTTTGGTTCTAAAAGTTGATAATTGATTTGATAATAATTTGTATTTATATCTCGATTCTACATACCTCTAATCATGTTCTTCACAAATTCCACTTTTTCAATGCCTGTCATGTCACATTTTAACCAAATAACCCCAAAAGTCAAAATCTCTAGAATTTACAAGCTTTTCAGAAATAAGCCCAGTCATGTGAGCAGGGTTGTGTCCACCACCACCTTCGTCTTGCATGCACCCAGATCTGGTGTTGCATGCAACTGACAGCGGTTTTCACGAAAAAGGTACAATAGATGTGATCTGAAAAGAATCATTCAAACTTAGTTTTTGCATAGTTATTACAGTTATTTATGCCTGTTTTCCTGCACTTTACACCAGAATTAAACACTTTTTGTTTTTGTTTATGCAGCTTTGATACTTACATATGTAAACATATTATTGTCTGCCCTGTATCGCACCTTATTCAACCAACGGTCTAGGCTGATGCCAGTTTCTGACTTGTAGCCCAACTCCAGGGTTCAGGTCATTGTGTAACCTGAGTCATCATCCGAGCTGATTAGCTAATTAAAGTCCTGATGTGAATCAGGCCTGTAGGAGCAGGTGGACTGCAGGTCTGGAGTTGAGAGCAGGTCTTAAATAAATGAATCCCAGGCCTCCACTGCGGCCACAGAACCGGGGGATGATAAGTGCGCATGCGCACCGCAGCCCTCCCCCTCTCCAACCCTTCAGTTTTTCAGCTCCACTATCGCGGAAGTCAGGGACATGACGCATGCGGTGAGAAATAAACAAACCATCGGGACAATAAGGTGAGTACATATGATTTCACACCACACTGGTCGTGCACTTTAGCATCTGTTTAGCATCGTTTTTCTCCCCTTTCTCATCACCATTCTGGACCCCCAGTCTGAAATGACAGCCTGAGCCTCCCTCTACCCCTGCAGACGCTCCTCAGTTGGAAATTTGGCTGCTATCGTTTGCTATGTTTAATGTCCGTTTGGGCTGACTCTCAGGAGGCTTCTCCTGAAACACCACATCACAGAGGAGCTATTTAATTCAAGCGCAGAAACGCAAACATGGATGATCATCGATATCCTCCCTTTTCTTGTGTGTTTAGGTGATTTGCTGTTGCTATAACCTCCACTGACAGTGGCTCCAGTAACGTCTCTGTGCTTCAGACTTACTGAAACGAGGGGCAGTTGAATGCCCTGCTTTAGTTGAGAACTGTCCTGTGAAGCAGTCTGCTTGGACTGACTGACTGAAGATCGAGTGAGTGTGGGTGAAGTCGGTCCTCCTGTGTGCGGCTGAAAGTGTGACACTCTGGAGCTATATTATTGAAACAGGGGAGAGCAGTGAACAACACACACACACACACACACACACACACACACACACACACACACACAATGGCACGGACGATGTGTTGCAGCCCTCATGTTCTCCTGTCCCTATGGGTGGACTCTAGGCTGTCCTGAGCTTCTGCTCTGCTTTGTTTGTGGGGAGAATAAGAAGACAGCAGCTGCGGCGCTGCTCACATGTCGGCTCTCTGTCGAACGGTGAAGTCGCTGTAAAAACGTGCGGCTTATTCTATTGGCTTTGTGCAGATTTTTGTCTTGGCACGGTGTTCCAGCTCTCGGCGTTTTGCCCAGGTTTAAAGGTTTAACGCTCATATGGGGGTATCAAATCGCTCGGGATGAAAAGGCACGTTATGTGGATTATTAACGTTATTTCTGATGTTTGTCTGGAAATGCTTTCAGATACATGTCACTTTTAGTGTTGTTATGAAGTGTTCTTAGGTATATGTGGAAAAAAATATAAATTGATATTTGTTTGTGTATATAATGTGTATACCCACACACACACACACACACAAAATATTAGTTTTTACTGTCATACTGAACAGCCTGTCCTGCTTGTAAATGTCTTGCTCAATATCCTCACAGTGTGCCATGTCATTGTTATTTATATAATCTTATTTCTTCCTAACTCGTCAGAGCAATTTCACACTGGGACACTTTTGTGACCCTATAGGGATCACCTATATTTTTGAAAATGCTTTTAATTCTGTAACTGCCTCATTGAGTTTGATTCCGTTTGTAAACATTAAGTTGCAGATCATACCATTCACTACTGTCCACATTTAGAAAATAAGACTCAATAAACGGCTCATTTTTAATTCACTGTTTTTGTGATGCCAAACTCATGTTTATATATCCACCTATTTGGTCCACACCAGTTTAGCCTATCCCATTCATATTGAAGGCTTGTTTATTGTTTCAGGCTGGACAGCTTTTTAAATAAGCCACTCAGTGTGGATGTCATTTCTGGGGGTGGGGTTAAAATGCGCGATGTGTGCTCTTTAAACATTTTTCCTCTCCTAAAACTGTGTAGATACAGATTTCTGGCAGCAGCCTGGAGCTCAACCTGCACCAGCTTACTGTGCACATTTTTTTTATCTCGAACCTGTTTAGCATATGCCAAACCATTGTGCAGAAAGGAAGTAAGCAGGCATGTGATTAGATGAGATGAACAACGCGTTCCAGGCATCGGTCTGAACACACAGTGTATGTGGCGCGAATAGTATTTTTAGGTATGCTAAAGGCTTTGATTAATCAGGCCCTGAACTGTGGAGCTGATTAATGACCATGCTTTCAGCCAGCATCTTGCTGTAGGATAAAAATGGAGCGGGCTGTGTCTTTTTCTGTTGTAGTTCATGGTATTTTGGAACGGAACAAATTCAGGTGTTGCATCAGAATTTTAATCTAGTCATTGCTCCATTGAAATCCTGGTCTTGTTTTCATCAGGGCTCTTTCTCCTCAGTGTTTAGGGTCAGTCTGGAGAGCGGTGGACTCTGTTTCGCCTGTAACTCTGTTTTGCCTGTAAATGTCCAGCGTTGTTTGACATTCTTTACTGTGTTCTGGGTGGAACCCAGGTGAAAATTTCATCTGGCTGGATTGCACTCGAGCTGAATGGAGTCACCACTTCTGCTCTAGTTTTTATTTTTTTAGGGTGAGCAGCACTAGCATTGACTCTACAAGATAATCCTTACGGTTAAATACATCTGTGTCGCTTGATAAGTCACGCTTATGGCTCTTGTGTAGTTCAGTACATGTCTCCCATATTTCCAAACCGGTTGAACAAACTGATGTTGTGTAGAAACAAATGAACCATGAGTTGCATTTTATTTTGCTTACTTTTATCTCACAGAGCAGCTAACAGACAGCCACAGATTTACTTGTAACAGTTGCTTCCTTTTGTCATTTTGCAAGAAATGGGAACCAAATCTTCCAGGAAACAGTGAGGGGTGTGTTTCTATTGGAACAATAGCTGTTAATAATGAACAGGCTCTTCTTGGGAGCAGTCGGGGAAAACTACAGTATAATACGTAAATACACATTCATTTTTTAATACTCAAGTGATTGATCATTATGCACTATTTTAATTGCTCCTGACGCACCTATTCGCATCACATGGGATTGTAAAGCATTGAATGATTATTTCTTTTTCATTAGGTAAGCCATTTGAGTTGACAGCCTAACGTATGCTATAGTGTTCCTTTGAGGAAGAATCTGTCGCACCATCATTCGTTTTAAGGCTGGACAGATGAGGCAGCGCATCCTTGTGTCAGCAATGTAGAGAAAAAATGGCATCTGCAGCTTATCTAGTTTGTATGACAGTATTGGCTCGGTGCTTCCCTTACACAGCAAAATGTTTGCGAGAAGAAACGTTCCACTGAGTCTCTTTGCCTCTTCTTGATGTGATTTAAGACAGATGTGCAAGTAAGATTCCTGTATTTCTTTAGGATGTTTTTGTTAACCTAAGTGTGGCACAAGAGCCATGCAACCCCTCCTACGCCAGATTTTTCCAAGTCACATTTGAGCTGATTTCATGGTCCTAGACAAGTGACATACACAGTATGTGCCTGTTTGATCTTAAAGAATGCACAGACTGGATTTACTTTAAACATCACACTTGACTGCACATTCATGTTGTTGGAATGAGCCCATGTCGGAAGCATGTCTATAGCGGCTATCGCGTATGTGTGGGTCTTTCAGTGCTGTGCTTGCAGAAATGGGTCACTTACAAACACAAATGTCAACCATCCAAGCAGAAAGGTTGCATCTGAGCAGTAAATGCTTGTACCTTTCTGTACACAGAGGGAACACTTCTGCTTGGTGTTGCCTCTCTAAAGAAATATGCAGGGCGCCCCACAGCCCCCCGCTTCTAATAATAAATTTATTTTCTGACAGGTATGCCTGATAGGCCTCTTTATCCTTAATCCTTTAGAGAACCAAGACTACACTGACATTTGACATGCTTTTTTAGTTGGGAATGCAGCTTGAATATGTTGCCTATGCAGTAGACCTCAGTGTGCGACAGCATGGAAAGAGAAATGGAGAGAAACCGAGAGGTCATGCAGTCTTCTGCACTGCACCTCCCTGCAGAGCACAACGAGCAAGAGAAGCCACAGGGACATCCTGATAAGACGAGGGTGCGTGAAGAAATGGAAAATAACATTTCTGGAGTGGCCCTTATCAGCTCAAACAAATGCTGTCATATAGGAGATGGAGCTATACTGTCTTGCAATGTAATGCAGAAGTTCCGTACGTCCCATTGAATCCGAGTCTAGCAATAATAGGATCTGTTTGTGTGAAGTTTTATATTTAGAGACTCCTGCATAAAACGACATTCATTTGCACAGAACTGCAAAACTCCATAGGATTACACTTTACACAAACCGTGCTTTCCCATCCAATATGTCAACACTTTAATTTCTCAGCCTTGCCAAGTGTGTGAGGAGACTGAGGTGCAGGCATTCTAGAGCGGATGCAGTCATGAGTGAGAACACTGTTCTGCACAAAGCTATTACTGAGCTTTTTTTTTTTCTTAATGTGAACGACTCTATAGAAGTGCTTCAGAGTCCATTTAGATAAGAGGCTGATCCACACCGACTACTGATCCTTCCTTTCTGTCATGGCCTCAAGTCATCCCACGTTTGACATGAAGATTTCCCATCTAGTTTGTTTATGTAGTCAACATTCAGAGCTTATTGCTGGTACACATTGTTGCATGGTTTCAAGGCATGTGAGCTGTAAGGGGGTTATGTGTGCAGCTTTATGTGAGCACTAATCATATGCCCTAGTTGTGCTAATTGTATAAGCTAACTATCTAGAAGTCATGAAGTTCTTGATCATTAGCTTATACAAAAAAGAAGAATGCTACACAAAGCTTTGTAGGATCCTCTGTGACTGAAGGGCCTTGGACATAAAGTATAAGCCTCAGATGTTCGCTGAAATCTTAAGGGTCAAGCATGGACTGACATCTTTGCCTTTGCCGTCTCAATTCTCCTTGGTCCGTTGAGCAAATGGGAGTCTCTTTTTGCAGAAAATGCAGAAGATAAGGGCCCAGTCTATTGGGGTTTTATCAGGTAGAATGGCTGATAAAAGGCCTTGCAATGATTTTGTGTGGCCTCAGATGTCTCCTGAAGGTGAGGAACAACTCTCTGGTGTCTCATGCTAGTCAGGGTGAGCCATGTGACAGTGCTCAAAATTCTGCCGCTGGCCTGGCTGACACATAAGTTCCTCTTAAATAAGAGCCGATGTCATGTAGGTATTAGTCTAATTTATTGCTTTTTCAAAAATCCGTCTTGTTCCATTTGGAAAGCGTGCACTCAGACTTCTGAATCATATACACTATTCTCCTTCTTATAGAACATGGATATCTAGACAGTGGAATTGACGAGCATCTTAAAAGCAAGTACTGCATTATTTTCATAATGTAATCATTGAAGCAAACCATTGTACACCATCCTCTGCCTACTTCTCAGAGTTTTGTTTACATGGTGAAACCTTGGTTCCTCCTATGAAAATGATGCAGAAGTTAATAAAACAACAAAGTTTTGTTGAAACTTAGCATTGACCATGTGCATTGCTGTTTTTACTGTCAGCAGGTGTGTTTGTTTGCAAAGATGGACCTTGCTTGAGCTTCTGACTCAGAATTTCTGGTGTACTGATGTGACACTGTGCCCTTACTGATACTGTTAGTGAATTATTAACTTGGGTATTTGTCTGACATGGTTGTAAAAGAATGAGTAAGTATTGTTGTGGAATTTTAATAAACCTTGAAGGGAGACTTTTATATATTAAACCAGATCGATTCTTTATTCTCTGCAGAGAAGGTTCAGTCTGACAGGTCTGTGTGAGGAAGAACCCAGAACAGTAAAACACACAAGCATAAATGCACCAGAAGGAATGGAGGACCCAGACGGTGTCTGATGAGCAGAATCCACAGTCAAGGTTGCACATTCTCTAACCCATACACACGGTGTAAACCAAACACTCTGTCTCCAAAAGAGAAATCTTCATGGGCATAATATGGCTTCGTCTGCTCTGGGCCATCCTTCAAGGTTAACAATATGATAAAGAAAGGGTCAGACTGTATTTTTCCATCACAGTATCATGATGACTTCTTAAAAATCTTCAGTGTAATTTAACTGTAGACCTGATTGCTGTACCTACCAGTTAATCTCCTGGTCTTAAGGTTCTGGCCTCACGAGTAGCTCAGAGCTTGCTCAGAACGTCTAGAGCAGTGGTTCCCAACCTTTTTTTTTTACTTGAAGTCCCCCTTTGCCAGTGTCCAAGACAAGCTAGGCCCCCCCAACCCCAACTCCTACCCGCATAAACAGAATAAAGTGATTAATTATGAACTTTTATTTCTCAGACACTGGGATTTAATGTGTACAAATTTTGGTAACCATGGTGCAGACAGAATTATGCGCACCCCCTACGATCTCTAGCGCCCCCCTAAGGGGGGCCTGGACCCCAGGTTGGGAACCACTGGTCTAGAGGATTCTCTGAGACAGATCAGTTGACCTAATTGTTCGTCCTTCAGACAGCGAGTCCGTGTACTGCTTGCTCTGGTTCTGTATGTCTACGTCCAGTGCGTTCACTGTGCTGTTGCCCTCTCCTGACCTTTTCTCCACAGTTAGTTGACATTTCCTGTCCATTTCCTGACTCTGTTACGAATGGCTTCGCTTTCACTTGGAGAGGAAATGTTCCATAGCGAGGAGGCTCGCTGAATCTGGATCCCGAATTATCACTACTTCACAGAATCGTGATCTCATGAACCATGTTGGAAAACTTGATGTAATGATTGTAACAGCACTGATGCATCATTCATTGACGTGACAAAAATAATATACATAAATATACCTTATATAATCATGTTCATGTTTTCAGTTAATAGGAGTATTATGCATATGGCAGTTTAATAATGTTTTACAATTCAGTACCATGCCATACGCAGCATTATTGCTTCTGTTATGGGTGTTTCTTCCCACACCCGTTGGACACACATAGGGACAATATACTGGGCAAAGATTATGTATATATATATATATATATATATATATATAGGTGATATCTCAATATTTTAGACATTTTTTTTAAACTCTGTTTACAGTCCACTAAGTCTCTTCTCAGCCAGACTCAAATCCTTTTACTATGGGGTGTGATGGTCCCCATTTTTTGGTATTATTGAAAAGAAAAGTGGAGAATTGCGTGACAATGTTCACAGGAAGACTACTGTTAAAGAATGATTATCCTCTTTCATAGCCATCATGAACCATACTTGTTTAAACAAAGTCTGTTATAGCAAGAAGAATATACCAGCATGCAGCTAACTGGCTCATCCAAAGTGGGATATGTTATAAGAGGAGGATCTTGCATCATGAGATCTACTGATGTAGCTGCGATCACTGCATTAATCCTACAGTTTCGTTGAATGAGTAGCATCCTGCTTCAGTACAATGACAATAAAGGCATATCTATCTATTTAATTAAGGTGGTAGTCGTCTGAAAGGCGGTCTCTAACATTAGCAAAACCTCAGGGGTTGCCATCACAGCAGCGGGAGGGATTTTGCTTGTCAAATATGTTTTGGAGATACGGATTCGTTACGTGACTTGAATGCATCATACACCACCTCCTGAAGTGATTTCAACAATCGCGTTTAAATCTGTTTTAAATGTGTCTTCAGTGTGTTTACAATTATGTAGTAAAGGTGCATGAAGTGACCAGGTGTAAACAAGGTCTAAAGGTAAGGGATGTGAATATGGTTTCATTTAAGTTCTCTTGACTCATTTTATTTTAAGTGTGTGTTTGGACACACTATAGTGAAAGATTATCGTGCCAAAACAAAGGCCACATCAGGAATTGTGGCGTCTTTCCACCGCGTCTTTGTGTTACAGCAACATGTCTTTAGCCAAGACAGTCGTCATTACTGGCTGAAACGTGACAGTTGTATTGTTCTCGTTTGAATTGCACTACAGCAGCTGAAATGTTCTCTGGTTATTTTGCATTCAGACTCTTAAGCTTCCATTGTTGCTGCAAAAACTTTTTTGTGATTTCCTGATTTCCTGATGCTGTTTGAGATTCAGCTAGCGTCCATTCTGGTTATTCAAAAAATCAGAATCTGAGTAGGGCCTTGCTTACACTATTAATGCTGTCACAGCCTGATTAAACTACAACCTACTGATTAAAAAAACCCACCTAGTTTATGTGAAGCCTAATTGAATAGATATGTGATCACTAACAATGGGCTAACTCGGCGATTCTGCATCATGAGAGGTCTGGCTGGTTAAACACAGCTGTTTCACTAATGGATATTGGTTTTTTTTTTTTTGGTTTTTTTTTTCCTCCCTCTTTTCTGTTCTGGGGTGAAGTCATACCTGCAGTGCACAGTTATTGTTTCCCTAGAGCTCAGAAGAGGCCTGGAGTGGACCATCAAATAAAAAAGCGTGGCTAATACTGAATAAAAACGGGAAATGGAGGCCAACTGGCATTCCCACTCATGTGGCCTGTATTTGGATTGTATCCTGAAACGTTTTGCATTTGGATTTACATTTGGTAATTGAATGGGTCTCCATTAAATCGTATGCAGTCATGACAACAATGCTATGCAAAAGTTGCAGAATTCAGGGTCCTGAATTCAATAGTACTGGATTATAAGAAAACAGCTGTTTACATGAATGTCTCCTGTGTTAGTCATCATGGCTATGGGCCACATGAGTAATGACAACGTAATGTGAGCGGTTTGGGCAGTCAAATGTGCTTCAGAATGTGACGTTCTTGCGGCACTAAATTAAACACCTCCTGGAGTGGTTTGAACGATCAGAATTAAATCCTTTTACAAGTGGATCTTTGGTGTAGTTACACCTGCAATTTCACATGGAGAATCCCTGAACAGATATAATCTTACTGCACATGAAACCACCAGGTGAGAAGTCTCGGATGATAACTGATGACTGTGCGTATTTGAGGGTAGGCTAGATTTGACGTAATCGTTTTTCCTTGCTGGACCTAATCTGAGAACTCTGGCAGTTAGTGCTTTTAAGGACTGGTGCATGGATTACATGATAAAAATGCTATAGAAGCTGTTTAATATGTAATCTGTGGTTATACATATACAACAGTTGCCATAATGCAATAAAACATGGCCACATAATGATCATACAGAACTATTTACGGGACTGGAACGCTGCTCCAGAGCCCTGACTTTTAAGAGGAAACCAGTAATTTCCTGAATAATTTAATTGTGTAAACATGAAAACAACCCTGGAAAATGTACTTTATAAAGAGAATCTGAATAGATATCGTAATCATGACCGGTTTAATCGTTACAATTTAGCTGAATCTTTCAGTACACACTTTGTCTTAAAGGCTGACTCTGAGTAGTACTGGCGTCTGTTTGTCTGTTGTATGTACATGTAATGCACATATACCCACAGATAGCTGTAAGGAAAAATATTTTAGTCTGAGCAGGCAGACTCTGTTGTCTGTCAAATACTCTTATCTAAGAGAACTGAATAGCATGTTTCAGTTTCTCTGCGCTGGACTGCACTCTACATAATAACAGTAAAAACAGATTATGAGCCTGCTCAAGTGTCAGGTTTAGCTCACGGCTGCACAAACACACCCACTAAACCGGACAATTGAGTTGAATCAGGTGTGTCTGAGCAAAAAAACAGACTCTGGACTCTGGCCATCCTGGACTGGTGTTGACTTTACAGTGTGTGTCCGTTGAGGTCACTTGACTTGCTAAGGCTGATGTTAATTAATGGTGTATGATGTTTTTTGTTTGTTTGTAATATCCTGCTATCAGTATTTAGTCGGTGTGAAATATTTATCAAATTGAAACCGTGCTGTTTCTTTTTCTATGAACATGACATTCGTTTTTGACATTTTCTGTTTTTGACTTTGGTTAGAGCTCAGCTGGATGCAGACTCTGTTCTTTTCCTGAGCTTTATTTTCCACACAACTCTCTAGGGTATGTCTAGTGCTAGAACACGCCTATGTTTCCATGTGAGTGAAGTACAAGTGCACCGAGGTACAACATGCTGTTGTACAACACAGTGGTAGACTTGAATCTTAGCAGAATATCGGCACGTTTTGTGTAATTGGTTTCAGCTGATCTGTCTGGCAGCCTTATTTAGTAGAGGTTTCTACATAAAACAAGTTTAACGGGTGTAACTTTAGTGATGTGAAAAGATCAAAGCAGACTAAAGTCACAATCGCCTAAACAGTTGCATTAATTATAGCTAAAGTTATGAGAAAATGGTGCTGTGACTGACTGTAAAGGTTTTTTCAGCTCATGCACTTCTTAGAAAGCTTCTCATGTGTGAAAGTGAACGTGTCAAACCTCACTTCAGTTTTTTGTTTTTTTTTGATAAAATATGCTGAATACACAATGTGAAATGTTACTGGAACTACACGAATCAACCATAACATTGAATGCACTAACCGGTCAAGTAAAGAACATTTGATGATCTTGTAATGATGCTGCCTGTCAAGCAGTGGAGGCACCAAGCGAACAGTCAGTTCTTGAACTTGATGTGTTGGAAGGAAAAATGAGCAAGTGTAAGGATCTGAGGGATTTTGACAGATCTTGTGAAGTGTTCCCAGTGTGTGTTGATTAGTACCTACCATGGATCGAATTACAGGGGCTACTGGGGGTTACTGTTCCCCCCAATGAAGACCCAGACATACCACCATCCCCCAGAGACAAAAATGGCAGGGGGGTTTAACAGTGTTATGAAGGCAGTACACCCCAAATTTTGCAATTATGGAGGGGTAATTCTCACACTGGTACCTACCATAAGTGGTGAACTGGTGACTGGAGTCACATTTACGGTCCAATCCCATAAATACTGTAGAGATTTCAAGAGATTTTAATGCTGGCTACAATAGAAAGGTGTCAGAACACATTCTGTATCACCGCTTGCTGCATATGCTGCTGTGTAGCTGCAAACCATTTAGACTGTCTATGCTGTCCTCTTTCCACTGCCGAGAGTGCCAACAATGAGCATAGGAATTGGACCATGGAGCAATGGAAGACGGAAGCTTGTTCTGTTGCCCCCACCCCCCAAGTGGATGGCCGGGCGCGTGTGCACCTGGGAAAAAGATGGCATCAGAGTGCGCTGTGGAAGCACGCAAACGCCACCACACAGGAAACATTATTCAGGAATGCTTTGAGGAATATGACGAGTTACAGGTGTTCGCTTGACCTCCAAATTCCCTAGATCTCAGTCCACTTAAGCATATGTAGGATATGTTAGACAAACTAGTGCGATTCATGCAGGCCCCACCTTGCAGCCTTCAGGATTTGAAGGATCTGTTGCTAAAGTCTTGTTGCCCGATACGACTGTTTATAATGTTATTTTGGGCAAAATGGCATTAATATGAATAATAATAATAATAATAATAATATTATTATTATTAGTTCTGAAGTGGGCCTGCTATACATCATATGGCAGTAATGAGAGAGAATTATTCTTTAGTACAGAGGCTACATTAGTACAAATTAGTCCAAATGTTCAAATGTGGGATTCTGATCAAGATTAAAAGCTCAAGAAAATATGACAACTTTTGTAAAGAGCTTGGTAGGGCACAGTTCATTATGATGGATTGCAGGACTTCTTGAACAACTACGTGACCACACATGAAAAGGAAAAACTAGTTCACCAAACAGCAACTAATTTAAATGATTCCTTAGCTTCTCTGCCATAGTTCAGCACTCCCTACAGTGTTATATTGCTGATGAGTGGGTCAGATTTATAGTCAATGAATAATGTTATAGATGAGAGAGAGCTCTGTAACTGTCCAGCGCTGCTTCTCATTGTTCTTCTGGCAGTTAAGCAACCAGGATCTTTATTTAGGAACCAGGATTTTGCGACTCTCATTCGCTCCAGTGCATAATGAGAAATTGATAAGCCCCCATTCTGCATTTCCTGCTGAATGTCCAGGTCCTCGCCCTCCCACCGCAAACAATGTGCCTTTAGCTTGTGGCATTGATTCATAACCCTGAGACCTGTGCATAAAGTTTAGACACAGACAGTAGGCATGCACCAACATGGGAATCTGCCAGTGTGGGTACATAAAGTTTTATTAAATGTAGATTGGACTGAAATCAGTATTATAGAGAAATCAGATCTTTACCATGTAGGTTACAAATTTAGGAAAATTAAAAGTGCTGGCATTTTAGCTCAGTGCTTCCTAAACCTATTGCTGTTTCTATTGCTTTTGTAATAAATGTCAGTAGAATTTAAACATCTACTGACATTACTGTCAGAAGCCAGTAATTTGTTTTTTAGCAATAAAAATATACATACAGTTGTTCACACGAGTTTTATTTTAAAATTGCAGAACTATGAAAAGTAACTCCAAGTAAACATTTTTGAGCTAATACTCATACCTTCTTACTCTTACTTGGAGAATGTATGATCATTTTATGGTAAGTTTTCTTCCTTGTCCTTCTGCTTTGCTTGCTAAACAAATAATCAGCTGCAATGGTGGATGTGTATATACCGATGTTTTCTTCTTTTTGTTTTCCTTCTTTTTCCTCTCAAATAGTGCATGCGGTTATTGATGGACAATCATGAGCAGAAGAGGGAGACAGATCTGATTTATTATGTCCAAAACTACAAATCATTCTGCAGAGCTGGAAAAGTTTGCCAGTTCAGACCTTTTTATGCGATGAATTTTAGATTTCTCCTCAGGTGATTGACTGAGGTTGGCTTGTTTAGAGCAGTTTGCCTGTTCGAGCTTGCGGAAGAGAACAGGGTCTTTCCTTAGGCTCAGAATGCTGCACTGCCTGTGTTTCAGAGCTGTGTTAGAAGCTTAAGTTGGGTGTGGTAAAGTTTCCTTTACTGCCTCTGAAGAAACATTCTCCAGATACCTCTATTATTATCTGGTATTGCCTCTAATTGAGATCCAGGGCAGGTGTAGACTGCTTCTTGTGAAGTGTCTGTCAGTGTTTTTCCTGTGTCTGCATTTTTTACACTTAAAGCCCTTAACTTTTTAACATTGCGATGCTTTTTCCATGTCCGCAATGACAAACTTAAGTGAAAACTTAATACATTCTGCCCAGTAATATGTTAGTCCTTGATATGGGGTTGTTAACTGTGAATTTTGTTAGTATTTATAAAAATGATAACAAATTGCCTTACCTGATCAATAAAAACTATGCATAGTCTTTCATACAGTAGAGTGTGTGTGTGTGTGTGTGTATCCATTAATGCCAGTTTTTCATAGAAAGGACAGTTTGTTCACAAGGACATAATTTGTTCTCACTTTTCGCCTCTTACGTCTTTTTAAATGTAAAATTTGAGGGTCACTGTGTTGCTCTCTGTTGGCACACTCAGACTGACAAGGACTAAAACATTTTTTAAAAGGACACATTGGAGTAAGGCCTTTAAATCATGCCTGGAAAGAACCATTCACACCATGCAGTTCAGAGCAGCACAATGTGATCCAGTAGGGCAGTGTTAAATAATACTTCCAGAGTAATCTTTGGAGGTGGAAAGATATATCTGATATAACAGTTGAAGTATAGCGCAGTGTTATGTGTCAGGGATGTGAAGAAACGAGCACGCTGTCTTACATTAAAGCTAATGATGATGCTTGCTGTAAAATGAATGCATGGAATAAGCCTGCTGAGCTCAAAACTGCTCCCATAACAGCGTCATGGGTAAATGTTAAATATGCAGATCTTTCTGCTTGTCTGGTTTAGTGCTCAAGCTGCCTGCTTTCATCAAAACCATAATATCCAGTGCAGTCTGCAAGAATATAGGCACATTTGGTTTATTGGTTCTCTACTGTTTGGCACTAGTCGCAAAACACTGATTATGAGTTCAGACTGTTGGAATTAATTCAAGGATATTTTTGTCTCAGATGAACCATCCTGTGTTTCCTTGTTTATCCTCTCACCTTCTAGTTAGTGCTTGGCATCCGTGTATCCATTTACACAAGTGTATGCAGATATACTATATGCGGGATGGTGGTGGCCTAGTGGTAGGATACTTGCCTCTGGACCAAAAGGTCACAGGTTCGAATCCTACCTCCAGCACC